>CAUYLG010015593.1:0-35658 GCA_963573385.1 Cacajao melanocephalus | reverse complement strand
TTTTAGACTGCATTCTAGCCTGGGCAGTAGAACAAGAATCCTGTTCTCTCTCCCTCTTTTTCTTCCTCTTTCTTTCTCTCGTACATTCTTTTTTTTCTTTCTTTCACTCTCACTTTCTTTCCTCTCTTTTCCTTTCTTTCAAAAGAAAAAAAAAGAAAAGTAAAAGTTGTTTAGTGTTCTATAAATGTCAATTAGATGAATTTGGTTAGTAATATATGGATCTTTGACATCTTCTTGATTCTTTTTTCTACCTCTATCAATCCAGCCTCATACAGATATGTAGTTTGAAAAGTGATGAGAATTTTAATAGCTTTTCCAGGTAAATGCAGATACTTCCCTTTGATATGAACCAAAACATCACAAGTAGTAATTTCTTAGAAGTTAGTTACAAAATGGAATATATTACGAAACCATACCAACACCTTTTGGTTTTCTGACATATTAAAATCCACTGGGCTATCTTGTAGATTAATAACTTTTTCCTTATGCAGGATTTTGTAAAACTGTGTATTGATAATTTGGTAAACACTGGTTCATAAGTTATAAAGATCTTCCAAATGTTGACATTTTACTACATATAATATCAGAAATTTATATTCACCAAACAGCCTGTGGCATAGACACTTCCAGCAGGGGGCAGAAATCTTAGAAATAGCGCCCTGACCTCGTGTATGGTGCCAATTGCGGTATCTGGGCCCCACTACCAAGAGCTTACAGCTGCTAACCATGGAGGGTGTGATGTGAGTGTTCCTGCTTGTATTATCCCTGAGCATGGCTCTTTGGCCCTTCCAAAGACTCTGAAAGCAACCAGTTAATGCCTTTTCTGTTCAAAACACAGTGGATTCTGTTGTTTGCAACCTAGATGCTGACTGATGCAAAAGGCTAGAGTGCTTCCATCAGAGCACAGCTCACACTTCACTTGTGTTGTGGGATAATATTTAGAAAAATGAACTGAGTTTTTATTCTCATTTTCTCATTTACATGCATGCCTTCCTTCTTCTTATTCCACCAAAGTAGCACCAGTCAGTGTCCATTAGTTTAGGGAAGTTATGTAAAAAAAGGCAAAAATAATGTCTTTTTAGGTATTCAGTGTCAAGATCCTAGGTTGTGAGAGAAATGGATAAGATTCAGTATAGAAAACAGACTGAGGAGAAAGCAAAATGGGCAAAAGAAATTACACAGAGGTGCACACCTGCTTGATAACTCCAATTTAAGAAATTATAGTGAGTTGGAAGGAAAGTGAGGAGTGCTGAGATGTGCAGTGTCTTTGAAAAAAGGCTCTGGTTTTGATTCTTTGAATGAGTCCCAAAGACACTTTGTTGGATCTGAGAGAAAGGGAAATTTATTCCTCTTTGCCTAAATCAGAACCAGGGTAGCAGCAAGATCTGAAAACAGACATGGTTGTGGAGATGTCTCAAGAATCAGACTGAGACAACGCACTGATTGCTTCAAGTTCGACTGACTTCGTAGCATTAGAATGATACACATGTGTCCAGGAGTGATCCAGAGGTAGAGGACAGAACTGCTGGCTTGAAGAACCCTTACACAGAGCAATGAGACATCTCCAAGGCAACCTGTTCAGACCAATGACTGAGGATGAAACAGGATAATGGGGGTGTCTCTGTAGACGCTGGGGAAGATGGATGACTGTAAAAACCAAATGAACCCGCCTCTTTAAAAAGCTTCCAGAAGTTGTTCGTGACCTTGGGAAAATAAATGAGACAGACTATGCAGGTATAAGACAAAAATTAAGTTTATTGTAGAAAAATATAGGAGTATTTCAAAAAAAATAAAGAAAAATCATTAAGTATGGGAAGTGGTCATGCTTACAGAAGCAGATACAGGTTTTCTAAATTACAGTTTTTACTTGAAAGCTGAAATTTTCTCATTGACTACAAATACTATCAGTTGTTTTCCTGAAGATACAGGCTTACTTTATAAAGTTTTGAGAAAATATCTACAAAGTATTTAAATCTGAATAATCAATTATTTGGTCAATTATTCTTTCAAGTTAAAATGGTGTTCTTTAAAAACAACATTTAGGTGAACTTCCAACTCAAATTAGTGTTTGAATGCTCTTTCTTCAGACAGCCACTGTATTTTGGCATGCAGCAGAAGTGCTTTGTGCATATACAGAGACTATTAATGATATATATATATCTAGCACCAAAATTTAATAAAATTAAGAAATTATAGTGCTTCATCAACCATATTCTTAAGTTGAACTAAAAAAATGTATATAGTGATGATAATAATGACGATTTTGTACTGTTAGTTCATTGCAGTAAGGAATATAATGCTATTAGCAGATTTTGGTGCTGAGGTTGATTTTAAATTGTGAGAAGTTCTATTCACTTGTTATTCTCCTTCATCAGTGTAAATGTTAACATGGGAGAAAAGATAATAATGTGTTAGTATTATTATGAAAATATTATAATGATTTTGTTTATCCTCTAAGCTTCTAGTGACCCATTAGAAGTTTCGGAACTCACTTTGAGAGCAACAGCTCTCAAAAATGATCCTTAATCTTAAAATGTGGCCTCTCCACCACGAAGTGAATTCCTGGCATGCTCAGAAAGCTCTTTTCACTTTGGCTGGAATTCTAACACTTTCCAGTGCTGTTGAGATTGTAGAATTTCTGTTCAGCTCCCACCTTCACAGCAGTCATTCTTGTCCCTACAGAGTCTTGCTAAATTCAATTCTTGATCTTGATGTGTGGTGAAACCACACATAAAATTCTGCCATCTGTCCAAACTTTTCCCACTTTACAGCCCTAAATTCCAGCAATTTCATTAGATCCAGACTCTTATCTTTGCCTCTTCAGCTCAGTGAGACTGCAGTGCCTAGCATAGAAGTCCTGTAAGTGACAGAAAGCAAAAGGAATGTGGCGATGGTAGTGGAGCTGACATGTGTTTTCCTTCTCTCAAGTATTAGAGTCTCAAGTTGCCTGCTGTCCAGTGTCTGAAAACTGTTGCTTTATATTTTTTGTCCTGTTTCACAGTTGCTTGAAGCATGGGATAAGTGCAGTAACTGGTATTGCCATGATATGGCCAGAATGAGAAGATCAGAATATATATTGGGGGGTGTATTTAAAAAGTAATGTGACGTACTTACTAATATATATACATAGATGTGTGTATGTGCGTGTATGTATATATTTCGCACAACTTTTACTTGACAGACACACTCACTTACTTGACAGAAACATTTCAAATGTGTGTTTTCTACCTCAGTTACTACTTTTTGGCAACATATTTCATAATAATTGGTACTAACACAAGAACAATGAAGAAAGTGTAATTTTTTTGTATTTTGGTAAATTAAGCCAGCAGAAAAATGATCTTTCTTACTAATCTACAAAAGAGCAATGCTAATGACAAGTCTTAAATTTTCATGCAATGGTAAAGCTAGGTACTTGGCAGTAGATTCTATTACTAAATCTGATATTGGGTACTGGAGTGGTAATAAAAATTCTAGGACTAAGCTTAAGACAGAATGTATACAGGAGATGAGTAAGAAACATTTTAATGGTACTTAGAGTATGGTTGTCCTTTCAGGCTTCAAGTGTTGAGTTGATTAATTACTTAACATGCTGTGCATGATAACCTAATATACCTGTTACATAACCTTAAATTTGGAGAACAAATATAGTAAAATTGTTGTCTTTTGAAACTGAAAGTTTAAGTGCAAGTTAAAAAATAACAGTGAATGATCATCGGTGGGAGGTTTATTCCTCAGCATAAATTAACAGAGTAGCCACCATATTCTGGAAGCTGTAGAGGCAGGGGCATTTCAGAGACAATATCATTCCTTTTCCAGGAGTCTGGTAAATAAGATGCATAAGCAAACAGATTATAAGAGAATGAGAAATGCTTTCTAAGAGGTTTGTATAGGTATATTGAGAGTAAGACAAGATGATGTCTTTCTGAGGGGCTTACAAACAGCTCCAGAAAAGCAATGGTAATTGAATTGAACATTGAAAACTAAGTAGATTTAGAAGGTTAAAAGGTAATGAAGTGGTGACATTGTCTAGGGTAATAGCTGAGGTTCTTTGCTTCGTGACAAGAAAATTAAGGACACGAACACACACAAGGAGTGAGTTTAAGAGAGGAGGTTTAATAAGCAAAAGAAAAAGAAAGGAGAACAGCTCTCTCTCTTGTAAGAGAGAGGGGGCTGATATAGGTGATGGGGATGGAGGCAGCAAAACACATTGCCATGTGTGTAGCTATGCAACAATCCTGCATGATCTGCACATGTACCCCAGAACCTAAAGTACAATTAAAAAAAAGAGAGAGGGGCACCTGAATGGGAATTCTGGCCCTCAGTGGAGTGCACTGGATTTTATAGACAGGCTTGAAAGGTGGTGGTGGATTTACATAGGGCCCACAGATTGGTTGGACCAGGTGTGCTGTTTAATTAGCCTGTGGGGAAGCTGGCCACCCCACCTTAATCTTTTTTTATGCAAAGGGAGTTTCCACTTGGCCAGCACCATGTTGTCTGCTCTTTACTGCACATGTGGTTGGAAAGGAAAAGGGAAGACGGGGCCATCATTTTGAACATGACTAGTCCCAGGTAGCCCTTTCCTATTGGCGCAACTGCTGGCATTCACCCATGAAAGCTTCCAGCTTGGTCTATATCTGCAGCTTGATTTTACAGGCTCCTGTTTGTTAGAAAAGAAAATGATTTTAGGGCTGCTTTTCATTAAAAAGAAAACCTTACCAACGACTCCCATACCCTCACTATCTGCCTAAGTAATTTATTCTTAACTCCTTTATCAGTAAGAAAAGATATTTCAGTACTAGGGATGAAAGGAGGAAAAGTATGAAACGAAAAGGAATTCTTGTTTGGAGAACTCTCAACAGACCAATAGCTCAAGCAAATCACAGGAGATGATACCAAAATGTTGCAATCAAATTGAAAGGGTCTTGCAGATCATGCTAAAGAGTTTAACTTAATTCTATAGGCAGGGAGAGCCAAATATTGAAAGTGTCTGATGTGATTAGATTCCTTTATACCTTGCCTGCCAAGTAATACCGATTCATTGAATTATTCAGCAAATATTAATTAAACATTAACTGAGTATTAGGCATTACATTAGAAACAGGGGATAGAACAGTGATTAATCCAGTCATTGTCCTTCTCCTTCTAGAAGTTATTATCCAGTGGAAGAGACAATTGAAGAATTACAATGTAATGTGATAATGGCTAAGATACAGGAGGGCTAGGCGCATTTTTAGCAAAAGCTAAGAAAATCTGATGATGGAAAGGAGGGGAGGATGCAGGTTAGGGAAAATCTCTTGGAGAAAGTCATGTCTAAGTTGAAATAGTGGGATGAAGCCATTAACTAGAATGGACAGATGGGTGACAGTCTTGGAACCAGAAAGAACTTGGAACAAGGAACTGAAAAGTAACCTGAATGGCTGGAGTATCACTGAGTGATTTATGACACATGAGGTACAATGTTAAGAAGATTTTTTTTTTCTTCATGATAACAGTATCAGAAAACTATAGAAGGGGGTTAAGCCTGAGAACAGTCTAATTGTATTAGCATTTTAAAGGATCATTTTAGATGGGAGGAACTGTCAGGAGATTGTGGAAAAGTTCACCAAGAAATGAATATGGCCAAGCTAGGGCAGTAATGGAAATAGAGAGAAGTAGACAGACTGAAGAAGTATTTTGGGCTGGAATAAGGGATTGGCATAAACTGAACAGGATTTTGGGGGTACAGGGTTCAAGGAGAGGGAGAAGTGTAGTCAAGGATACATTTCAGAGTTAAGCCTTTACTGGTGTTAGTTACTAAGTGTCAAGGGCATATACAGCGGGATTGGATAGGAAGAAAGAGAAGAAAATAAATTCAACATTTAGGGCATCAAGACTGTGATTCACATAGCATATTAAGAGAATTTTCAGCAAGCATTTGTCTAAACTCCTGGAAAGAATCTGGGCTGGATACATATGCCCTCCCCAAACCCCTCCCCACACACCTGAGATTTGTCTGCATATAAATAAATTATGGAAATTCAAAGCAAGGCATATTTTGAGTTTATCCATATTCTAGGTGAAACAAAGCTACCTTAGCTTTCAAGCTTACTGACAGATCTGTTACTTTCCTTATTTTTACTTTCCTATTGGTGAGAAACATAATTTCAGTTCATGCTCAGTGATCTGAAGTAAACTGTGAATAAAAATGTTTTGGTATGTTAGCAGGGACAAAAAAGTTGTGGGTTTTAAACACACAGTAACAATAATCTGATCAATGGCTAGCAAAGTAGCAAAGTCATTTTATCATAATAAAAAGTATCTCTGCTTCTTCAGGTGTTGACGTCTTCTAATCAAGCTACTGCAATGAAGATGTTTACTGAATTGCAGCAGCTTCTCAGAGAAGTAAAATAAAGATTTATTAGGTAAGAAATTTGTCAACATATGATCATCGCAGCTGTTCAACATAGACCTCCCACTTTAAGGTCATGTTATTGGGAGACTGCCAAGCATCTCTGAAAGGAAAGAAGCAGTGTTCCTGAATCCTATCCTTACCCACACAGTGTGTTCTGAGTATTCCATGTCTATTTGCAGCTCTCCAGCTTCCCATCTGGTCTAGCTCCTTTATTTTCAAGTGACTCCATTTAACTGCTTCTGTAGCTTTTCATTTATTGCATGATGTTGTACAAATAGTATAAACAGATCCGAGTTTGGGCAAGTCAGCTTCCTTATCTGGAAGATAGAGACAGCATACTCTTTGAGCATGCGTTGTGAGTTGAATAAAATAGGGTGAATGCAAAGTGCTATGTGTAATATGTGTGTGTTGTATTTTACAGGCACTTGGCAAATAATTATGTGCCCCTGTGGTGACTACCGCCCTTAAACTGTTTTCTTGGAATTCATTACTGTGAGCTGCTTCTACACAGATAGAAATATGTATAGGTATTCTAGCCTGTTCTTTCTCCCTCCTCAGGAAGGAGCTAGGCACCAAGAAAAAAAAATGCTGTTATAGGTTTAGAAGGATCATCAAATCTAAGATCTTTACAAAGCCATCCACTAACATTTTTGTATGATTAACTCATTTCCCATTGATGTGGAAAGACCTGAATAGAATACATAGCCTGTATGCATATATAATTGTTGCATTTTTCACATTGATTTAGATGTGGCTCAATGTCAATAGAAACCAGATTTTTCAGTTGAAAATTGGAAAAACTACCAGAGTGACCCCAGAGTTTAGATTATGTGGCATTTAGTGTCTTTGACATGAAGAGATTAATAGAGAACTTATTCTACTTCATCAATGTAGATGAAATCTGAAAAACCATCCTGTTTTATGAATAATTTTATGTCAATTGCTTCTAAATTAGATCTATGTTCCCCCGTGAATTCTTAATTAGTATCTTTGCTCCCATCTAATTTAAATTTAACATTTTTGTTTTCTTTGCGCAAATTCTATTTTTGTAGGGCTCTGAAATGCACTTTTTAAAAGGATGTTTTTCAATGAGTCCAGATGGTACCAATAATTATTTATTATCTTTAGCTTCCACCATTATCTGTCATGCAATCTGTGATATTATAAATCTCGTTCAGTGCTCAGAGTTGCTGTAGCGATTCACTGAAAAAAATGCTTGTGTAATAAGTTAAGAGGAATCCAGCATATTATAGAGGAAGAACTACTTTCAAAGCTTTAATTAAAAGTCTGATGACTGTACTAGCTTCATATTAGGGTTTTATGAGTAGTTGGGTATGACTGTAATCCTTTTTGCTTGTCTCTAATTCAGTGAGTAATACCCAACTATATTTCCATACAACTTGTCACAGAGTGAATTGAGGTTTTACCCATCACAAGTGTAAAACTAGGAGAAGTCATCAGCAGAAGTGATTTGCCGATTTAATAAATAAGACCTACTTGGCGGGGATTAGAAAGCTCTTTCAGCTGAGGGTGGGAGTGTCTCACTAGATTGTGATATTCAAGGGGAAGAAGACATGACTGCTCTGTTTTTATTGTTTTCCCCAGGACCAAACCCATGTAAATGCTCTGTACATGCAAATTATTTCCAGTCCCTGGAATGATCTTCAAACCCTTGTGTGTCAGTTAAAGTGTACTTACCCAGACTATTCCTTTCAAACAGAATTAATCTTGCTATTTGAGTGTTCCCTTACCATTTCGTGATCTGTAATATAACACTTGTTGCATTTTTTATGATTTGTTTTCATTTGTCTCTTTAAATGGTGATCTCATTGAGGACAAAGCCAAGACTTTTCTCATAAATCCTCATGTCAATAGTATCTAACAGCGTAGATTGCATATATCATGTGCTCAACAAACATCTTTTGAATTAACTACTAATCAGTGTTTCTGAGAGCAGTTGATGTGTATGTGTGTGCACCAGCCATAACTTGCTGTATTATTAGGACATAGCATGGGGGTCAACTAAAACAATTCTCCTTTTCTTCTTTTTAAATTTTTTTTCTCTTCTTCTTTCTCCATTACAAATTGCTACAAAATTTGCTTCCCCTAAAATGCAGGATATAATTAATTAAAAAAAATACAAATGCAGTTATTTACAAAGGGCTTTATATTGGGCCTTGCTATTATACATTTATTTTGCTCAATATTTCAGCCTATCAAAATATTAAAAATGTTAAAATCCATCAAAATTACTTTTGAATATTTGATTTAAAAATATCTTCTACGTATTTACCCAAATTGTTCAGAAGCTGCTCAATTATGAGAGCAAAATCCAAGCCACTGGAGACTTCTCTGTAGTTCTAAACCAATTTATTAATCAACTCATTGATTATACTAAGTTATCTGACTATGAATAAGCTTAATTGTACTATTATCCAGCTCAATGTCTATATGCTCCACACAAGGGTTTCATAAAAAACTGAAACCATCTTAAAATTAAATTTTATATTACAGGGTGCCAATGTCTAGTATCTCAATAGAAAATGTTAAGTGACATCAGTGGAAATAGTGGCATAAGAACTTTTCAAAAATTATCTTTTATGAAAAGCAATGAGAACACTAGAAAAAATTAACAAAAATCAATGTTTTAAGAACCAAAGGCTTATAATAATTTGTGAACATTTATTCAAGGAAAATGGGCTGGTACAGTGGCTCATGCCTGTAAACCCAGCACTTTGAGAGGCCAAGGCAGGTGGATCACCTGAGGTTGAGAGTTCAAGACCAGTCTGACCAACATGGTGAAATCCTGTCTGTACTAAAAATACAAAAATGAGCCAGGCAGGTGGTGGGCACCTGTAATCCCAGCTACTCAGAAGGCTGAGGCAGGAGAATCAGGAGAATCACTTGAACCTGGAGGGTTGGAGGTTGCAGTGGGCTAAGATCATACCATTGTACTCCAGAGAAAAAGAAAAGAAAAATGGCTTATTCTCAATAAATAAATTTTGTGATGTTTCAACTTACCCTATCCCTGTCTTCCTCTTCCCATCTGTGGTAGCCTTGAAAACCAACAGCCTTGTCATCATCTTGAAAACCAGCAGTCTAGCAGCCACTGGAGAGTGTATTTGGTGTTGGAATTCCTACAAAGTTCATTTTAACTATCATTATTTGACCTGTGTGGCAATTCCTTGGAAAATCCTACTCCTAAGGCTTGTTTGTATTTGACCTGTGTTAGAGCTCTTTCAATATAAACACACTTTTGCCCAGGGATATTTGTTGAAATAATTAGTGGCAATTGCTTGAGGTAGTAAAAGGATATGTTGACCAAAACACTTTTTAAAAAAAGCTTGTTGGATCCATCTATTAAAGCTTTTGAAAGATCTGACATTTTTCTGGGATTCTAGAAGGGCCCTCACATGCAGAGACATGTTCTTGCATGAGGATATGTGCATACTCAAGAAAGACCCAAGAAGGCCCTAAACTCTCCACAAGTAAGAAGTAAAAGCTGTATATGTGCCACATTTTCTTTATATTATGCAGCTATAAAAAAGAATGAGTTCATGTCCTTTGCAGAGACATGGATGAAGTTGGAAACTATCATTATCAGCAAACTAACACAGGAACAAAAATCCAAACACCATAAGTGGGAGTTGGACAATGAGATATGGGCACAGGGAGGGGGGAACATCACACACTGGACCTGTCGAGGGTTGGGGTGCAAGGGGAGGGATAGCATTAGGAGAAATACCTAATGTAGATGATGGGTTGATGGTGCAGCAAACCATCATGGCACGTGTATATACCTATGCAACAAACCTGCACGTTTTGCACATGTATCCCAGAACTTAAGTATAATTTTAAAAAGAGAAAAAGAAGAAGAGGAAGAAGAACAAGAAGAGGAAGAAAATGTAGCCCTTTCACAATTAAGTGCTGGCCACGTTATTAACTTGTGGCCAAGCCAGAATAAAGACTCCTAAGGCATTCCAAAAAAAAAAAAAAAAAAAAGTAAAAGCTGGCCAGGCATGGTGGCTCAGGTCTGTTATCCCAGCACTTTGGGAGGCTGAGGTGGGCAGATCACCTGAGGTCAGGAGTTGGAGACCAGCCTGGCCAACATGGCGAGACCACGTCTTTACTAAAAATACAAAAAAATTAGTCAGCATAGTGACGTTCACCTGTAATCCCAGCTACTCGGGAGGCTGAGGCAGGAGAATCACTTGAACCTGGGAGGCAGAGGTTGCAGTGCGTGGAGATTGTGCCATGGCACTCCAGCCTGGGCAACAGAGTGAGATGAAAAAGCTAAGGCACAGTGTTAACTGCCGGGCTTGAGTGTTGAAGCCATGCCCCAGCAGATACACCGAGAACCGTTTGGTGAAAGCTGGGAACTTACTGGTTACAGGCATTTAAAGAGGTTTATGTTCAGTTAATATTTGACCAGTAAGCTGAGCAGAGACTTTGATAGCTCTACGCTGCAAAGAACAGACTTCATAAACATAGATCAGTAAAGTTACTAAACAAACAGCAGCAGCAGCAACAATGACATGAACAAATAGCATTAAACACATATATTTAGAAAGAAGAAAAATCTCGAAGCAATTGCATAACCTTCCACCTTAAGAAATTAGAAAAAAACAGATAGATTCACAAAACCGCAACAAAATACTAGCAAACTGAATCCAGCAACATACCAAAAGGATATCCACTGTGATAGTAGATGAGTAGTTCACTGAAGATGCCTACATTTGACTATCTGGAAGCTTTAAATATTTTAGGCTACCTGGTAAAGGGCCATTAAGGTTGCAAGTGAAATTAATGCTGCTAATTGAAAAAAAAACAAAATAACAAGAAAACCACATGCCTTAAAATCTTAAATAGGAAGGGTATCTTGGATTATCCAGGTGAGCCTAATGTAATCACATGGGGACAGGACCAGATGAACAAGTGGAGGATAATGAAGGAAAGAGATCAAATGACAGGAAGTTGAAGTCTGTAGTGAAGAGAAGACTTTTGCAGTTTTTCCCATGGTGGGAAACTCTCTAGTATCATGGATGTGTGAGAATGAGCTGGAAGAGTTTTGTGCCACACATGCTGTGATGTGCATGCTCTGGTGCTCAAGCTCTCAGTCACTTCTGTTATCTACACAGTTTTCAGACTGTGATACTGTGGGGATTAAAGGAACCTATGTATGAAGCAAGGTAGCATGGAAAATAAGAATTTAGAAGGATAGACTGGGCATGGTGGCTCACGCCTATATTCCCAGAACTTTGGGAAGTTGAGGTGGGTGAATCAGGAGGTCAGGAGTTCGTGACTAGCCTGAGAAACATGGTGAAACCCCGTCTCTGCTAAAAACACAAAAACTAGCCGGGCATGGTCGCACGTGTCTGTAATCTCAGCTACTCAGGAGGCTGAGGCAGGCCAATTGCTTGAATACAGGAGGCAGAGGTTGCAGTGAGCCAAGATCACGCCACTGCACTCCAGCCTGGGCGACAGAACAAGACTTTGTCTCAAAAAAAATAAGAGAATTTAGGATAGAAAAGGATGTGGAATGACATTGGACATTGAGACGTCAGTGGAAATGGAAATTTGGAACCAGAGGTGAGTTGGATAAAGGCAAACTTATATTTAAAAATCCAGATTCTCACCCTATGTGGGCTGAAATACATGAGTGTGTTTCAAAAGACAGGATGAATTTGCTCTGTTATGTGTGAGATGAAATGTAAAGACTTGTAGATAACAGCTTAGGAGGGAACATAAAAATCCCACAGAGCTGAGTGAAAATCTCATTTCCTTGTATATTATAGTCCAAAATGCATTAAAATCTTGGAGAGCTTTGTATATGCTAATTATGAAGTTTCAAATAGTTTGTCCAGGTCACAGGGGTTTCCAGATTATCCTTTTATCTCATCCACTAATTATGAAAATAAATAAATAAATATAAAAGCCTTCAATCTTGCTGTTCTCCCATTTCCCCTGGCTTTAGGAGTGTGCCTGTAACAGGTGCCCTACAGCATTGCAGGTCTGGATCGAGAAATAAGATGCAGAATGTAGTGAGGATCTTAGGGCCCCAATGGTGGAGAGTGACAGTGTCACTTCTTGTGCATTTAGTGTTGTGTATTCATAACAATGAAGTGCCAGTGTTTATAAATGCTTGTCTATTTTGGAGAACAAGGTTTCCTTTTGTTAACTTTTATTGTGAAGTTTGTGGGCATCGTGCTGTATGAGGTTCAGCTGAGAACATTGAAAATGGTTGCACATGGTTCGTGCTTCTCCTAGGAGACTAATTTACTTTAAAAAAAAATGAGCATTATCAGTTTGTCACCCATTTGTAATTTCCATGAGAGCCCCTCCTTTTCCTGTTGGAACTGATGGGCCACAGTGAGAATACATGGTCCTCTTTTTCCAGTCCTCCTTGTCAACAGTCCATACCACAGAAAAATTCTTCAAGGCAATTTAATGTTCCTACTCTCTATACTATATTTCTGTTTTGAGATTTCTGAAGCCCTTTTACAAATTACTTTCGTGTAGCCAATACTTTCAAGTTTGCTCACGTACCAGTAGATGACAATAATTCCCCCGTGTTGCTGTCCAAGTATCTTTTCGGTCACATGCTCTCATAGGTAAAAGGAGACGTTGACATGCTTTGTGCCCACTGTTCCATCCATCTGAGGAGCCCACCGCTCCCTCTTTATCTATTATAATACCAGTAATTCCTTCAAGACACAGTTTTCTATTACTTCTTTCACTGAGTCTTTCCCATCATCCTTTTCCAAACTCATTTATTCCTTTCTCTTAGCCCATAGAAAAATTTACTTTTAATTCTGTACAGATTCGTTCAATTCAACAAAACTTTATTTTCTAGGTAGTAGCATGGTGGACTGAAGCTGGACTAAAGCCTAGCTCTACTGCATCTAGCTGTGGGAATGTTGGCTAAGCACTTACTCTCTGTTTCCTTGTTTGTAAAGTGGGATAGTAACAATGCTTACTACTTAGGGCTGTTCTGAGAGTGACACGTGTTAATATACAGAGTGCTTAAGGGAGGGCCATTGTGTTTGACACTCAGGCTTTGCACTGTACCATTCCAGAAGCATCTTTCATATAGAATGCAATGGAAATGGTGCCCTGGAATTGTGCAGTATACTGCCTGAACAATCATTAATAGCTACCCTACCTAGTCGCTGGCACATAAAAGTAGCTTCAGGTGTCTAGAAGTATTGATATTATTGTGATTCTTTATTTCATAGGGATAAAACGTATTCTATATCCTTAGATTACTTATTGATTTCCAGCCTCCCATCCTTCCCCTCTCATCTCTTCTTTGCTTCTGCTCATCTCTTACATTTAGTTGCTAACTACAGTCAACTCAGTCTTTCACACAGTGTACACTATTTCTAGGAAATTATAAATTACTAAACTTATACATGGAGAAAAATTAGATAAATAGGAAAGTGAGAAGGTTATCTAAAAGTGACTTCCTTTTCCATAAAAATGGCAGACAAAAGCATTTTCTGTGATGAATACCTATTTTATGATGAAGAAAATTTTTCCCTTGCAAACTCTCTGTATACTGTTATTTAAAATCCCTAACAAATACAACACAAATATATGATAATGATTTGATAAATCACATGCATAAATATTTAGGCAAAAATCTCAAAATGTTAGTAATTAAAATGTGCAGTTCACTAAAAAAACAACACAATCAATTTGAAGTTTGTTTTAACTATGGTGGGATGGTTCAGTATTAAAATATCTATGAATGCAATGACTACATCAAATAGTCGACAGTTTGAAAAAGTATTTCAAAAAATTATGCAGTAAAATTTAATATCTCAATAAAAGAAAACATCTGCCATGGCTAAAACAAACCTCACATTGGTTTTGATGTTTTTTAATGGACTGCAGATTGCATTTACTAAGACATCTATTCTTAGAATAAGTATGCAATTTTGTAATGTTTCAAAATCTGATATTTATATCTCAAATTAAGCATCAGCATTGTCCTTTAAGATTGAAAGCAGAAGCAATCCTTTTATACTAAAAATAGTTTACCCATATATAGGTAGAGAAATTTGTCTTGCCTTTACTTACCATGGCTTTCCCCCTTACCTACATACCTAGAAGAGGTGTTATTATATGTGATTTATTATTAAAATAAATATTGTTTACCAAAAGCATTTTATATTTCAAGAATTATATTTAACATCTTGTCTTCTATTTTTAAATTGTTATTTCTAGTGATGGTGTTTACCTATGTTCACATGTTTAATTGACTTCAGTGCTCAATATTAGTTCTTTTTCATTTTGACTTTGTTTCCCCCTGAGTTCTTGATCTTATTTTCTATTTCTATCAGCTAGAAAATCTATAAGAAGTGTTCTAAATAAAATGTAAGTGTAATCATTTCAGGGCATTAAATATTCATGAATATTTTATTTTCCCACAAGAATAACAACTTTATAGGTAAAAACCTTTGTGTCACAGTATGTTTTTTTATAAAAAATTATAGTGCTCCTTTTTCTTTGAATATGTTGATTATTCCAGAGAAATGCAAAGCCTTTTTATAGTTAAAATTTTACTACTTGAATGATTATAGGATTTTTTTCTTTACTATCTTTGTAATATAAAATGTTATTGAGAAAAGTCAAATAAAACCTAGATAAAAGAGAAATACATCTTTTTCATGGATTGGAAGACATTAGATGGTACCAGTTTTCTCCAGAATGATCACCCTGACCGAATTCCTACTAGAAATTTTTCGTGAAACATGACAAGATTGTTCTACTAACACACACACACCCACACACACACGTACACACATGTGCATATAGCCAAAGTAAATAAGCAAAAATGCAAGAGATTCTTATTTTAGTAGATATCACGACTCAAGAAAAAGCTATAAAACTTAAGGCAGCATGATATGCTCACAATGAGAGAACAAATGAATCATAGAATGGAAGAGAGACCACCCACAGGCAGACTAATGCCTATATGGACATTTGATTTATGACAAAATTGAAATGCATAGCAGTTTGGAAGGGACTATCTTTTCAATAAAAATGTTGGAATAATTGGATATCCACCTGAAAAAAGATGAAACTCAATTCCTATCTCCCACTATATATAAAAATCAATTCCAATTGTTAAAGGCATACAACAATGCTTTCAGAAGATGAATGAAGACTATCTCCATGACCTTGCAGTTGGAAAAATTTTCTTAAACAAAACACATAAAGTGCTGAGAATAAAGAAGATTAACAAATTAGAAAATTGGTAAATTTGACTGTAATAAAATAGAGACCTTATTTTTCTCAAATGTCATTGTTGAGTGAAATGGCAAACTATGTAGTGAGAGAAAATACTTGCAAAATATATAATTGTAACAGGACCCTTATCCAGAATTTCTACAAATGAATGAGAAAATAGTGTGGAAAAATGGCCAATCATTAAAAATCTGGAGACAACAGATGCTGGAGAGGATGTGGAGAAATAGGAATGCTTTTACACTGTTGGTGGGAGTGTATATTAGTTCAACCATTGTGGAAGACAGTGTGGCGATTCCTCAAAGATCTAGAAGTAGAAATACAACTTAACCCAGCAATCGCATTACTGGGTATATACCCAAAGGGTTATAAATAGATCTGTTATAAAGACACATGCACACACATGTTCATTGAGGTACTGCTTTCAATAGCAAAGACTTGGAACCAACCCAAATGTCCATCAACGATAGACTGGATAAAGAAAATATGGCACATATATACCATGGAATACTATGTAGCCATAAAAAAAGATGAGTTCATGTCCTTTGCAGGGACATGTATGAATCTGGAAACCACCAATCTCAGAAAACTGACACAAGAACAGAAAACCAAACACTGCATGTTCTCACTCATAAGTGGGTGTTGAACAATGAAAACACATGGACACAGGGAGGAAACATCACACCCTGGGGTCTGTTGGAGGGTAGGGGGGCTAGGGGAGGGACAGAAGTGGGTAGGGAGATAGGAGAGGAGAAATACCTAATGTAGGTGATGGGGGGGATGGAGGCAGCAAACCACCGTGGCATGTGTCTACCTACGTAACAGTCCTTCAGGATCTGCACATGTATCCCAGAACTTAAAGTAAAAAAGAAAAAAATTCAATTGAGGAAAGACTGAATTATCTTTCCTCCCTCTCAAAAAAAAAAAAAGAAAGCAGATTTACAAAGAGGATATCCAAATAGTCAAATGAAAATGTGTTCAACCTCAGTAGTAATTACAGAAATGAAAATGAAAATTTCATATGATACCAGTATACACCTATTAGAATGGCTAAAAATGAAAAAGACTTATGGTAAATTTTGGCAAACCTGCACATCAGTGGGAATTCTCATGAACAATGCTATTGTTAATTGTAAATAAGCATAATCATTTTGGAAAATACTTTGTTGTTTTTCATTAAAGTTGAATGTATGCATCTCAGTAACTTGGCTATTCTACTTCCAGTTACATAATCAACAGAAATACACAAATATAGACACTAAAACATGCAAAAATAGGTAATTTATTCATAACACCCAAATTGTAAACAAACTGTATGTCCTTGTATAGTAGAATTATTAAGTAAGGTTTGTCTCATACAATAAAGTACTATACAGCAAAAAAAAGTAATAAACCTCAGATTTACACAACAATATAGATGAATCCAAAAGACAATAGTTTTTGAAGAATTTGAATAAAAAAACAGCTAAAATACATATTTCAAAAATTGTAATCCTTAAGCTTAGTAACATACACATAACTGATGTAACTATTAACAAAAACGGTTGATCAACATAAAATTCAAGATAGCAATTATTTTTTGAGGAAAGGAAGACTTGTGAGTAGGAAGATGGATGCTGACGATTTCTTCGATGTTGTTGATGTTTCAAACTTTTTCACTTGAGTGGTGGTTTCATATTGATCATAAGGATAATTTGTTAATGTGAACATTTGTATCTTCTATATGTGTGCTATTTAACCATAAAATGTTTTATTCCTTAAAGGAAAATACACCAAAAGTTAATTAAGTTCCTAAGGTACAGTTTTAGTATAGTGACTCTTTTCCTTTTCATCTTCTAAATAAGAGATACCATCTATCACATAATTTTATGCTACTGTCAGGTGAAGATGCAAGACTGAAAGATATTGATTAAATGCTAAAATATTAAAATTTTAGAATATAATACTGGTTTATGAATACAACAGAAGAAAATATTTGATTTTGAAATTATTCCCCAAACAGAAAATATGTTTGTTATTCATAGATAATTAACAAATGAATCTGCAGTCTTTCTGTGACTGAGACTCTTCACTTATTGATGATGTGTGTGACAATCTATATCAGCTGCAGAAATGGCCAAAATTTTGAGGATTCCTGGCCTACAGTTAATTTATAGACCCGTTATCAGACATCAAACTTTTGGTTTTAATATTTCCGGATTTTAAGTATGTGATCCTAGAATGCCATTTGCTGTTTTTTTTTTTTTTTCTCAGTTTGAATCTACCTCCTGTTAGGAATTACACTAATTAGAGAGAATGCACGAGAAATGACTAAAGCTATAGATAATTAACAGAGATGTTAGATAAACTTCAGAGGGTAGATTTGTACTTTTTAAAATGAATGAAAGAACTGTAATTGTAAAAAACCATGGGAGTCTTATGTTTGCTTAATTTGAGGCTAGATCTCTATAACTTACTTACTGGGTTAACTATTTTGACTGAATACTTTTTTCCTGATCTGCTTATAATAGGTGTGAAACTATTTCAATTCACATTTCAAAAATGCAGTTATCCCTTGTTATTCATGGAAAATTGGTTCCAGGACTCCAGTAGACGCTAAGATTCATGGATACTCAAGTCCTGAAGTCTGCCATGAGGCAGATGCAAAACATTGAACCTCAGTATCCACAGGTGCTGCATCACACAAATATGTATTGCCGATGAGCAGTTGGTTGAAACAGCAGATATGTAGGACTGACTGTCTACAGTATTTTAAAGAATAGTTTTAGGCTTAAAAAATATTATAAAGATAGTACAGAGAGTTCCCATACCCCCTCAGTTTTTCCTATTATTAACGTATTACATTAGTATGATGCATTTGTTATAATTAATGAAAAAACATTGATACATTATTACTAAAGTCTACACTTTAGTTTTTCTTTGTTTGTATTTAATGTACTTTTTCTTTTCCATATATGCTGTCATAACTTGTTAGTCTTCTCTTGGTTATGATAAACTCTTAGATGATTTCTTTTTTGATGACCTTGACAGTTTTGAAGAGTCTTAGTCAGATATTTTATAAAATACCCCTCAAATGAGATTTGTCTTGTGTTTGTATAAGTAAACTGGGATAATAGCCTTTTTGGGAGAAGATCACAGAGGTAAAGTGACATTTTTATCACATTTTAGCAAGAGTACATACTATCAACATGGCTTGTCACTGTTAATGTTGACCTTAATCACCTCGCTGAGGGAGAGTTTGTCAGATTTTGCCACTCTCAAGTTACCATATTTTCACCTTCTCCTTGTTATATTCTTTGGAAGGAGTCATGGCACACATCATCCGAAATGTATGCAGTTTAACTCCACCTCCCTGAGAGTGGGACATCTACATAATTTTTTTTGTTTGTTTCTGCATGGATCATTTGTCTCTTTTCCTCCATTTATTTATTTATATTGTTATGGATTAATTCACATTTTAAGTTGAGTTATGTATACCAATATTGGGTCACACCAGTCCTAATCTACCAGACCTCACATGACCTCTTCAGCTTCATATGATATCCACAGGGTCACATCCATTGTTCTGAACAGGCTGAATTGTCCTCTGTTCCACACACATTCGTTGCTTTTTCATATTGACAAACCTTTAGCAGAAATAGTCTTACTTGCCTTCTTCATCTAGAAAAAATTTACTCATTCACTTTTCAAGATGAATTTTTAAATGTGATCTCATCTATGAAACTTTCTGTAACTTTTCCAAATATTGAGTCCTTTACTGCTCTTTGCTCCAAAAAATCTGCATCTGCCTCTTTTATAGGACTTAAGTTTTATGGCAGTTATAGATTTATATGACTCTGTATCCCATTTGATTGTGAATTTCATCAATACAGGAACTAGATCTTATTCTTCTATACAATAGCTTCTGAGGCTAGAAGAGCATCTGAAACCAAAGTTTCTGTTAAATCTGAATAAGTAATAAAACAAAAAATGAGCGATGATCTGAATGCTCTTGAAACACACATTGTTAACCATTGCTATATTCTTGTGAAGGAAATCACTGGGTGGAATTCATTTGGTGCATTGTTTTTCTAATTAATCCAATACAGCAGAGGTTGCATATACTCAATTATCTTTTCAGAATCAATTTCCTTACTTCTTTCAGGAAATACAGCCATGGTTAAATTAAAACAATGTGTCATCACCATCTACTTTCCTAGGGGAGCTCTGTTTTAGAGGGCTCATTCCAAATCTCTACATGCCATGGGAATTGCAAATAGATCATGATGTCATAATGGCAACTTTATATAGTTTGATCAGATTGGTCAAATACTCTATGCCAACCTTTGGCCAGAAGTCACTGTTTTTCATTTTTGGTTGTTTTCAGCTTTCTGGGATACACACAGATTGCAATTCCTATTATAAGAGTCTTTTTCATTGTGTTAATTAGACGATGTCTCATTGTTCCATAATTTTACCTTCAACTTACAAAAGGGGACATTATTCTTTGCTGTATTTCTATGGTTTTGTGTAAGATGTGGTAGAATTACTAAACGGGGCCTAAGACTTGTGGGTTTCTCTTTGAAAATAGATTAGGGCATCTCTATACAACAAAGATTTTTTGAAGTAGAGAAGATTAATAGGGCAATAGGAGGCCCTCTATCTAAGAGATAGAAGTTGTTTACTTTTTTGAGGGGGGATTCCACCATGTTTACTTGCATGTTTGGTGAACGTTTCCTTGTGCCTGTCCAGTGGACACCCTGCCAGACCCTAGATGTAAATTAGAAGAGTGCACTGGCCCACCTGTATGTAATCCCCTCCTTTTGTATGAACTCAGTTTGTTTTAAACTGTCTTTCAATCAGCTCTGTTTAGCACAGATGGCAGGAGAGCACATTACAGAATTTTAAGTCAAGCCCTAGGTCTGTTGTGATTTGCAATGTATTTGATTTTGAGAAGAGCATTTTCCAGGATGTCTGGGGAGAAAATGCTTTTCTTCTGAGCAGAGGATCACAGGCCATTAAGAGGGTACCTAAGGCCTCAGGCAGAGGTGGAAAAATCAACTTGCAATTGTGATAGAATGACTTTTTCTATCAGATTTCTGATTGCCAGGAGCCAGCTGGGATGAATGTTTTTTAAAAATTGAATTTGCAACCACAAGACAGGATTGAGTTTTGGTTTCTCTGCTTCCTGGTTCTTTATTCAATGCAGGGTTAAGAGTGACTAACATTTCAGGTTAAAAGTTAAAATCCTATTAACATGTAAGTTAACTTTATAACTGTATTTTTTGAGCCACTTTTAGTATAAAGATTTTAGATTTTAATTTACTTATATAAATTATAAAGTATCAAACTACATGTATAAATTAGCAATTTATGTGAATACATAAGAGTAGCAATGTAAACAAGTTTCAGAAAAGATTGGGCACATTCAGGGTGGTATGGCTGTAGAGGAAGCAACTTTTAAAATCACTTAAAACTGTTGCTTTTCCAGTTAAAGTAAAACACCAAAAAATAACTTCCCAGAATTATTTTTGGAGAACATAACTTAATTTTGCTTGATATGAGAAAATAACTTTTAACTACCTGCTATATATTCTTTCATATATTGTCAACATTTTTCTTTTCAGGACTAGATAATGTTTGGTTGAATAACTTTTATAAAATTTACTAATAAATATATGTTGTTATTAAGTTTTTTGAATTTCAGTTGATACACTGAAATACTGACGATCAATTAATTTCCACAAGGCAGCCTATAGCATCCAGTAGGCATAGCAGATGCTCATGATATGACTTTAACATTGCGGAAACTCAAAGTAGAGAAAATTTTCTAATCATAGCCATCTATTCACTGTAGTTTTATAGCACCGATCTTCTATATATTTTGTGTATATTTCATGAACTCAATGCTACTGGTGCTAATATAATACTCAAGGCAATCAATGACAGATTAAGATTTTGTCAGGTAGGGAAATCATTGTAATCTCTAAGATATTTTTCTTTTTCCAAGAACAGATTTTCATCCCTTGGAGGTGATATCACTCCCATTGGAATGCATGGTTTATAGTAGATTCATTGATGTTGAGAGCCTAGAATTCTCCTTTAGAAAAATAGGGATTAAATCATCAAACTTACTTTAAATGTGTCCCTATACGATGTGTGGCTGTGTAGTTTATTATTAGTTCAAGCAGTATTTTTGACTATCAGCCATATATTACATATGACGGTAGGTGCTAGTGATACATAGTTGAATAGCATATCGATAAGATTTGGTTTTTACACTTAGAAAACTTGCAGTATAACAGGTAGAAAAATATGTAGACAGATAATTTTAATATAATCCGGCAAGTATAGTTATTGTAGTGGGCAAAGAAGGATCCTAGCTTACTTTTCCCATGGGTTGAGAAAACATGGAATGACAGAAAATTCGTTATAAAGGATGAATGGAGTATGAGTCAGGAAGAAGCCTCATGATATATGAGTGCAGAACAACAATCTGTTGAGAAAAACAGCATTTGGAATGGCAACATGAAACTATATAACTAATGTACTCTTTGCACAAGCAAAATCAACTTAAAAATTTTTTTTTGAGTCAGAGTCTCACTCTGTCGCCCAAGCTGGAGTGCAATAGCGTCATCATGGTTCATGGTTCACTGCAACTTTGAACTCCTGGTCTCAAATGATCCTCCTCTGACCATTGCCTCAGCCTCCCAAGTAGCCGGGGCTATGGGTATGTGCCGCCACATCTAGATAACTTAAAAAAGAAATCTTTTGTAGAGACAAGGTATCATTTTTTGGCTCAGGCTGGTCTTGAACTCCTGTCCTCAAGCAGCCTCCTTCCTGGGTCTCCCAAGGCACTGGGATTACAGTAGTTCTTAATCTTTTTTCGCTAATGTACCCCTAACAACAGAGATGGTTATTAATAATGCATTGCTATTTTAAAGCTTAAAAGCTGTTATTTTAAACTAAAAATTTCATGTGAATTTTGGATTCTACTCTATTTTTTATCTGCTTACTAGTAATTTTAAATAACCTGTTAATTAAATTGCTCCTCAAAATATTTGAGTAACGTTGATGGTCTTGAAAGGTGTGCCATGTTTATGCTTTGAGTTTCCTATGGTACAGCTTCATATCTGTGGTAATAGGTATGTCTGGGTTTGAGAATTAAGTGTGGACTTTGGTTATGAAGGAAATTAAAAAATAGTAAAATAGTAGTGGCATGTATTTCTCCTTTTAATAGAATATTCAGGTGACAGAGAAGACGATGAATTTGAGGAGTTGAGAGTGGAAATAATCAAGAAGCTACTGCAGTGTTTTGAGTAAGAAGGAACTTATGCTTATATCCTCCCATGGACACTGGGAGTTAGAGACTTTATTTTTATTACATTTCAAAGGAACAGCACCCAAGTCCTTGAAAAATAGATTCCTGGGTTGTAAAACTGGCAAGAAGCATTTAAAAAGATCTATGTGTTAAAGGAGAAAAGAAAGGACTTACAATTCCAAGTTTTCTAAAGTCAGTGTTCTAAGAAAAAGGAGGTGGGTGCCTAGAGATGGGAACAAGTCTGTTTAAAATTCAGTGAAGGGAAGGGGAATGTCAAGGACATGTTAGTCAGTCTTTCTTTCTTTTTTTTTTTTTTTAGTTTTGCAATGCTTATTTTACTTTTTTAAAAATTGTACTTTAAGTTCTGGGGTACATGTGCAGATCATGCAGGATTGTTGCATAGGTACATACATGTCAAGGTAGTTTGCTGTAAGTCATTTAAAGATTAAATTTTAAAACTGACCTAAAGGATGAGCATGGTGGCTCACACCTATAATCCCAGCACTTCGGGAAGCAAAAGTAAGAGGCTCAGTTGAACCCAGGAGTTTGAGACCAGCCTGAGGAACATAGCAAGACCTGTTTCTACAAATAAATAAATAAATAAATAATAGCTAGGCATGGTGGCACGTAGATGTAGTACCAGCTACTCGGGAGGCCGAGGAGGGAGGATTTCCTGAGCCCAGGAGAGAACCTGTCTCTAAATAAATAAATAAAAAATAAAGCTGACTAGCTTCTAACACCTGTGTATGAAATAACAAGGGAAAGAGGGAGAGACGAGGAGAAAATAGCCAACATATGAACAAGTGTGTGAGTTTGTGTGCCTACATACACAAAGAGAAAAGAGCAGAAATTCCATGGGCAAAAACTCATTTATATACTTTTGCTTTGAAAAGATTACTTGATCAGAAGCAATGCTGTTTGGAATACTGTCACAGTGGGTAATTGTGATTGACTTTCTGCAAAATAGCACAGTCTACAGGGTTGTGAACAATGATGCAGGCAACAGCATTGTGTGAGGAAAGACTGACCCATGGTCAGAATATATGTGTATATTTTAGGGAAGATGAATGTCTGACCCCTCACAATGGAAGAGGTCCAACATAAGCCACCTACTACCAGTTGACTGGCTGATTCTACACTAGCCTTGGAAATGGTATTCTAGCAGAAGTTCAGATTAGACACTCAGCAATAGCAGTGACTAGGTCAGATTTGGTAAGAGAAAGTCCAAGTTTTGAACCATGGGACAGCCTTCATTCCTGCCACCAGGGACACTTTGCACATGGGGTCATTGTTCTCATAATGAATTGGTTGGGGAAAAGGAGTAACTGGCATATGTATAATTTTGTCCACTGGAATACTGACAGTGTATTGAATCGAACATGCTGAAATGTTCACTTTGGTGAACATACAATGTATTGAAGTGAACATACTAAAATGTTTACTTTGGTGAACATTCACATGGGACAGAAATATCTTCATAGCTATGTGCCCATTGTGAAAGACCTATCCACATGTCTGTCCCAGATACTCATGTTATTAATATCCCAACCATATTCATGCTAAGTCTGTGACCCTCCAGCAAAACCATCAGTAATTGTCTATGATCTAGCCTTCTCTCAGTCCAGGAAAAGTAGATAACCAAATATACCATTTGAACTTATGCCCATATGGAATACTTTATGGCTGTCATTCACAATCACCTTTGAGTGGGTCTCTATTGCTGCATCCACACACTTGGATTTCTTCCTATATTACCTGTCTGGAGAACTCCTCATTCTCTGGTTTGCATGTTTTACTAAGGCTTCTAGAGTACTTGCTATTTTCTGTTTATTAGACTCAATCATCAATACAGTGGACCAATGTGATATTTTGCAGAATGTTGAGATAGCATCTCTAAGAACTGTATTACGGTGGAAGGGGAGAATTGTTTTAGTTATGAGATAAGACTATGACGGTATATTCTTGGCTCTTCCAGGTAAAATAACACTGTCTTTGGTGGTCCTTCCACCTTGAGAGGGAGAAAAGCATTAGCTAGGTCAATAGCTGCTTACCAAGTGCCAGGGACAACGTTGATTTGCTCAAGTGAAGATGTTACATCTAGAACAAGAGCGGCAATCAGATTTACCACCTAATTAAGTTTGTGATAATCCAGTCACTTCCCATAGCCATCTAACTTCTTTACATGTCAATCATGCGATTAAGCAACACTATGATAGGTATCAACACCCTTGCATTTTGCAAATATTTGAAGTTGGCAGAAATCTCTGAAATTCCTCCCAAAATGTAATATCACTTTCGATTTATTATTTTGCTTGGTATGCAAGTTCCAGGATCCTCCATTTGGTTCTTCCTACTCGGGACATTACTCTTTGGGTAAAAAAACCAATTTATACATTCTCCCAGTTTCCAAATATGCCTATTTTCACTATACCATCGGGCCTTGTTGAGAAACACATACAGAGTGATCTATCTACCTACTGGGTCCACTGTTACTCACATTTGGGCAGACTCCATTTGCCACCTGACTACCATAAACCCCTACTTTAACTGGTGAGTCACAGTGGCATTTTGGGAGCCCAAGAATTACTGATACCTTGTCAATGTCTAGTAATGCCCAGAAAGTATTTACTTTTCCCTTGTACACTGTTACTCTAGTAACTGGCTGCAGTACCTTTTGGAAAATGGTTGGAGAAATAATTGTTAAATATACTAGTGGCATTGCTGCATGGTCCTTCCACAAGGAGACCCAGATTGCTCTTTAAAAGATGCTGTATCTTAAACTACCTTAGATATGGAAAGTGAGTTAGAAGTCACGACCAAGCATTGTGGTGACTTAGGTCAGGATTTGGCCATCAAACTTAAGAGTTCTTTTTTCTGGTACATTTAAATAGTGTCATTGGAATCTTCCCATCTGTTTCTTTCATAGGGACATTGTAATCAATTAGTCACTCTCAGAGATCCCTGTAGGTCAAAGCCCTGTAATGACTGGTGTACCTCTGCTGCCCTTTGTGACAAATGTGTTTATTTTGTCTTTGACAATTAAGTGATGTTACTTGGTCTCTGCTTCTCTAGGAATCCCATTATTCTCTTTGAAATCAGAAGCCTATCTCAATTGTTATATTTCCCATTGTCGTATCCGGCCAACTAAGAAGTAGAACCATGGAGATTTTCAAGGATGAGAGTGCTGACCTTTCAAGGATGAGAGTGGCACTGAATAGTGAGAAATTATCTCCTGGGTCTTCTTGGTGGGTGGCTGGGCATATCATAGGTTAATCCATACCAGCATTCCCATCTTTGTACACTTTGGATTCATTCCTGCTCATCATTGTAGGGAAGCATTAACAGCTCATCCTTATTAAACATATACTAACATTAAGTCCTAATTTCAGTCCACCAAGCAAGTAGGACACCAGAACCACTTCCAGGTATAAAGTCGAATTCATTAAATTCAGGTTATTGAGTAACTGCACTCGTATAAATGTATTTTGCTTGATCTGGTATTATATTCCACCTTCCATGGTTTAATAGCTATAGAATTAACTACAAAACACATGTCCCAGGATTTTGGTAACAGATATTAACACAACTTTGCAATTCTTTGGAGCATAATCTATTTCCTCTTGGGCCAAACTGTGTAACTGGCATGTGGAGAATATCCTTGCAAGGAATCTGCCCAGGTGAAGTTATCACAGAGTTTTCAAGCAAAGGATGACTGGTCTTTTCAGACCCAGGAGTGAAAGCTACTTCCATTGTCCAGGGCGGTTCAGTGTGCCTCAGGGATTTGAGATGCTCTGTTTCATTTGAGTCTACCAAGATGCCCCCATTCAGAATTGTAGTGTCATTTTTTTTTAAATCAATGTTCTAATGCTCACATGTGAAACTTGGAAAGAATATAAATTTAACTGATACTTTGATTCTGTAACCTGCACAACTAAATTTAGTTTTTGATTTTGTAGCAATATAATCAATAAAATATCTCTATTATTTTTGTTTTATTTATTTTTGGGGTTTGTGTTGGCTTGTTTTTCCTATTAGCATCCAAATATACTCAGGATATTCTGTACCAAAACATGGTACTTGTAGTCATTTTCACTACAGATAAGTGCAGCAGTCACATGGGCATTCAGGGCACCTATTTCAGTTGGAACTTCATAACAATTAAGTATATAATAACATGACTAATTGTGATGCTACTGCTTGGCAAGAATTATGAGCATAGCCTTTTGCGTTGGCAAGTAGTAACTCAGGACTGTATTGAACTTCAAGGCAAGGACCAATCCTATTCCCCAATCCCACCTTTGAGTGTCTGCCTCCTGGGACTACTTCTGGTAGCAATTCTGTATCATTCAGCGTCCAGTCATAGAAAATCACACCAATAATTTGGAGATGGAAAATTCAGTATAAGAAAAATTAATTGGCAAAATTAGTTAAAAGTGTAATTGAGTACTTTAAGTAGTATGGAAGTAGCAAATTTAGAAAGCAGCTACTTCCTCTGGGATTGTAGGATGTTTAGTAAAGAGACTTAACAAATCTCTCTTACTCCCAGACTGTGATTCAAACCTTTTTGAAGAAGATGGCTAAAACAGGAAAACATAGCCTGATGGTGCCAAAGAAATTTGCCAGAGACTACAGGTCAGATGTAGTTCATAAGTGTGGTTCTCCATGTGGCTGGAAACAGTTTCTAGAGGTTGCTGGCTAGAGCTAGTATACAGAGTCAGCCAGGTGGGTGGATGGAGAGGCTTGCTGGAGAGTATAGGCCATAGTTCTGGGAAGGTCATTAAGGACAGTACTGCTGGGCCATTCATATGTAATCTGCAGGAAACCAAACAGCACCCTGGAGTCTGGAAAAGAAGTTTTTTTCTATAATGGCTTTACAGTGTCCCTCTGTTAGCCTCCATTGTCAAAGCCTAACCGCAAACTGTCTGGCAAAGGAAAGATGTTCATTGGACACACTCCAGTATCACAAAACAAGGAAAAGAAGAGTAGATTTGGAACTGAGATAAATTCATAAGATAACCAGTGTAGTTTTGGACGTTGGGATTGAGGTGCCTGTAAGACATTAACATAGATATGGTGTTTTAATCAGCAGTGTTAGCTTTAATACAGGAGTATAAACCTTTAGATATGGTGTTCTGAAACATTTCAGGGCTTTTAATGTGGGTGGTATTATTATCTACATAAGCGTGTTTGAGATCTCCAAGGAGAGCACATAGAGGAGAGGCTACTGGGCTAAAACAAGAGCCAAAGGAAGTGCATTGCTTAAGTGTTGGTTAGAGAGGATGTGAAGCCCCAAGAGGAGGGCTAGAAGAAGTCAGAGTAGGACAGGCAAGGGTGATAGGTTTCATGGACTCTCCAAGAGTAGAGGCGCAAAGAAGTGAGAGTGATCACCAGGGTTAAATTTAGCAGCAGGAACTAACAAGAAAAGACATGAGTAATGGCAATACTCAGGATTAAAAGAAACCTACAATAAGATGAATTGAGTTTTATTTAGAGAGATATATGATAATTTCAAGAAGTTTAGCTGAAAACAATAGATAGGTTGCAGCAATCTGGGGTCATGGTGCAAGTGGCAGCTGAATGGTTAAATGAAATAGATTACTTCTGCACAGGAAAAAACATGAACATTTTTAGCCTGCAGATGTTCTTTGTTTGGATCACATTGTGTTCTGTTGAAAAAATGTAGCCTTTAGTGTCTGAAGGTAGGGACCATGAATTCCCTAATATATTTTATCCATTTTAAAACATTCATTTATGTTAACTGCTTTGCCCTGCAAGCGTTTTAGAATACTGACATTTGGGCTGCATATTTCTTAAATTTAAATTAATGGAAAAAAGGATATTGTTAGTCATTTTTTCCAGAAAAGCAATTTATAACATAAGTGATAAAATGAAGCTTGGAACCAAAAAAGAATTTGAAACAATTTGCCTCCATGCCTTCGTTTAATGTTTGTGTCCTAACACCAGTGCTATCCCAACATGAGAAAGGGTAGATGACTTTCTCAAGATCAGTCAGTAAGTGGCAGATCTATGTTTAAAACTGAAGCTTTGCTTCCTTGTACTCTTGAGAATATTACCACTCTGAAGTACCATCCTGACACTCTCTTAAGTATCTAGTTTCCAAAGAAAATGTGGACAAAAGAGAAAGCGTATGAAAAAATACAACGATGTCTTTTAGGAATTGAGCAGAACATTATTTCACTGTTCTTTTTCACCCTAGAGATTTTTTTTCCTATTTGTTATTAAATAAGTCAAAATTCTGGCTGGCAATTTGCTTTCCCTTGGGTTTTAGCTCAATAATATATCTGATTTTAACCATACCTTAAAGCATCTCTTGGTTTATGTGTTCTTTCAGCCACCAAAATAATGTGATTAATAAGAACATGTTCTTTTTTTAAAAAAATATTTTATGTGTATTTGAGGTTTACAACATGATGTCTGTCATTAAATATATATAAATACATAGATACATATAAATGCATAGTACAATGGTTACTATAGTGAAGCAGATTAACATATCAATCACATAGCTAAAATTACTAATCTTAAAACTATAGATTTTCAAATCCCCAATACAATATAGTTCTATTAACTTTAGTCCCACTGTTGTACATGAGACCTCTAGACATATTCATCCTAAATATTTGTTTTCTTTGACCTATAGCTCCCTATTTTCTCTCCTCCACCCCACCTGTGGCAATCACTATTTTTCTCTTTCTGTATATTTAAGTGGTTTGAAATACACATACAAGTGAGATTATGCAACATTTTTAGGGGATTAGGGGCTTATAGCATAATATCCTCCAGCTCCATGTAGCAAGTGACAGAATCTTCTTTTTTAAGGCTGAATAATATTCATTTGTGTGTGTGTGTGTATCACCTTTTGTTTATCCATTTGTTGATGGGCATTTAATGTGTTTGTGAATGTGGTTGTCGTGAATGATGCTGCAATACACGTGGGAATACAGATATCCTTATGAGATGGTGATTTCCTTTTTTGGGGGAGAATATACCCAGAAAAGAGATTGTTGGGTTATATAGTAGTTATATTTTAATTTGCTTAAAAACCTCTGTACTATGAACATTGTTCTTTAATCATTAGCATTGCTCCTTGTCTGTTACTAACAAAAGTAAGAATAAAGGAGGCACTGTTGGTAAATTGCTTTGAGATTCTTTGATGCTATTGGAAAGCAAAATATCAGAAATCTCCATTTTTCACCTTCCTTGTCTCAGGAATGTGTATTTCTCAGTGTGGCAATACATAGCAAACCAAGGAAATGAATATCAAGCTAGAGAGGAGAGGCAAAAGCTTAAATTGCTTTTGTAATAATTTTTGTGAAGACAGGAAGGAAATGAAAATGCCTGTTACCAATTGGTGAACAACTGGTCTCTCTGACAAGTCTCAATAAGATCCAGCTTGCCCACTTTATGCACCTCATTTTTCATATGAAATTCAGAGATGGTAGAGCGTAGTAGTTAAGCAAATATTTCTAGGGAGAGCCAGGTGTAGGTTTGATACCAGGAGCAGCCTGTCACTATTGGTAAAAACTTGAGAAAATGATAATTTCTATGAGGCTTGATTTCTACCATTATCAAATGTGAATAAAACCATTTCTAATTTTTAAGACCAGACTAAGAAATCTATGAAAAATAAATATTAAGTGCCTGGCAAAGTACCTAGAGTTTCATAAGCACCTAAGGTATGTTGTTATTATTTATTAATATTATTGCTATAGGCAATAACAATACTAGTAATGATAGTAGTGACATAGTACTTATTGTATCACTATCCTGTATAAAACTTTTCAGTGACTTCCCTCATGAAAGAATGTTAAGTAGTATGGATTCAGGGTCATGAAATTAGTCACTTTCAGATTATGTCACACACACACACACACACACACACACAAACACATTTTATAGGTAGAGTGTTTACAGAAATCTGGGTTGGAGTTCTCATCCTTCCCAAATATGTCACATCTTTTTGTACTTCTGTGGTAGTTGTTTCTACTATTTACTTCACCTATTAAGCCATTAACTCTATTGCTATTTGAATAAAATGGTACTCTTTCATCAACGCATCTCTTATAAAAAACATTTCTAATCTCCAAAACAGCAATTTTCTTAGTCATTCTTGCCTGGGTTTACCGTTTAAGCAATTTCTCTTAGCTACTAAACTGTAAGTCTCTAGGATCATGGACTATGTCATCTTGATCTGTGCATCACCTAAGCGTTGGGACGGTGCTTAGCAAACAGTAACAATGCCGAGCAGTCTGTGAAAACAGCAAGTTCTATATCTCTTAGCAGAAGAGGGCAGTCTGTCTCTGCTTCACCGGCCTTTTGCTGCCCCTTTTTTATCAAGTTTTCTTAGTTGACTGTTTGGCTGGTTGTCTCTGCTACCTGGTTGTAGTTGGGTAGAGGATGTGGTGTTGCATGACTATATAATCATGATCTGAGGATTAGGAATGTTGGACTGTGTGAAAAGGTCAAGAGAGACAGTGATATGAAGACACCCAAGGCTTGCAAAGCGGATTTCATGTTTTAACTCTGACATTTCCCCCAGACTTCCTGAGCCTCTGTTTTTTTTTTTTAACCTGAGAAGAGAGAATAGTTATTTTTATCTCTTAGAATTCAATAAAGGATTAAATGAGATAAAATATGAAGCAACTTGTGCAAATCTTGGCACTCTGTACATTGTATTTAACACAAGTTACTTTTCCCTTCTTTTCTCCTGAGAAAAGAACTAAGATAACTAGATATAACTTATCACCAGAAGATAGGATTCTTAGCCATCAGATAAGATATTCAAAGTAGGCAGTATTTTTATGAACATAGGTCACTTGGTGATTGAAAATGATCAGATGATAAACTAGGATTGATAGAGAACAAAGTGTTCATAAGGCATAAATATATCATTGAACAAGTACTCATTAATCTCTTAATAATGTCAGTCACAAAACCTCTTACCAGAGGTGAGTAAGATTAAGGTGTCAACCTTGTGATATGGTTCTTTTAACTTCTAAGTTCTTGGTTTTTGAGTGACACAAAATCAATTGAAGGCTGACAGCTGTTTGGTAAGCTATGTAAAATGAATTTGGCGAGTCAGCTGAAATCTAACGGTAATGTCTTCAAAGTAGCGGATGTATCTGATAGGTCTGATTTGTTACCAGTTATTGCAGGCTAGTCTAGCAATTTGGCTAAAAAAAGAATTGGGGGTGGACAGTTAGGGAGAGGCATTCCTGTTATCAACTAACAGGGGTCTGATGTGATTTTTCTTCTCTGAACAAAAATATCAGAATATTATTTATAAAACATATTAAATATTAATAATGTATGTATTTACATTACAAACAAGCATAACGTTACGCTCTGATCCTTTTTGTTAGGTTATATCCTTCCTGTTATGTGCATTTGGAATCTATAATGCAATTCTGTTAATTCCCCTACAACCCCATCTCTTCCTAGGAATATACCTTCTCAATTTTCATAGTCTTTTTGTGTCCTGCTGCTGATCAAATCATAGCGGACGATTTCTCTTCCTTTCTCATCCATTCTAATTAAAGCAGTGATTATCGTTTTCCTAAATTATTTTAATCAGATTGCTCCCTACACAGGAAACCATTGTAGCTCCTAATTAGCTCTTGAATCAAACTCTTCAGCACCTGCCCCCAAGGCCTTCAACTCCTGTTGCTCATTTATGCTGGTTTTATTCCATAATACACATATTCAGATAGAATAAACCTTTTTCTTCAAACACACTTAGCTCACTTCTGTCTCTGAGGTTTGAGGCTTCTCTTTTCTCCTTTGAAATATTTACTCTTTTTTCATTATACGAAGTTGTATCCCTGTTGTGCTGAACCCCTGTTAACCTCAATAAGGAAGGAACCAGATTCAAGAGACAGAAGACTTAAGCATACCCTTAGAACAACTCTCTATGGCAAACACATGCATGGGGTTGTATTAGGTGTTTATATACAGGGAACAGAAGCTGTGGCAGCAGGCTGGACAGGAGAATTACCTTATGTACAGAAATTGTCCAGTAGTGGCCAGCATAACCACATGGCCCAGGGGTGGTGGGCTGGACAGGAAAACTGCAACCACCTGCAAATATCATGCAGTTTATACAGCATTTTCACCTAACACTCTTCCCCTGACAGCCTCCATTTGCCAACCTTCATTTAACCTGAAACTCAGGGCTTCAATCCTCTGTGTGGCCCATGTTCCACGGGATGGGCCAGTGACTCAGATGTTCCTCGTAGACAAAGAATGAATCTCCAGGTTGGCTGCACCTGGATGCCTTAGTGTCATAAGCACATTCAGATGTGTTTGCCATAAAGGGTTGTTCTAAGGATATGCTTCAGTTACTGCTGTCAGGTATGTTTACCCTACAGTCTCCATCCACCTTCGGATTTTTTTCTTGGAAATTCACTTCCTTATTTTTTTTCTCTGATGAACTCTTTTCAATTCTGGTTAATTCCTTAACTGTAGCAGTTTCTTAGTTTATTATTTTTTTTAAATACAGAGTTCTATAGGCTGAAACACACACACACACACACACACACACACACACACACTGAGTTCTTAGCTTACTTTGTTCTATGCTCTTTAAGCACTTTAGATGTATGTTAAAACTCTATATAGGAGATGCTTTCCTTAAGTAATTTTACTGGTAATAAAAATGAGACAGAGAGTTAACAGGCTCAAAGTAATTGGCTAGAAAGTTTCGAAGGTAGATTCTGAAGGCCTCCTTCAGAATCTACTTTAGAGTTTGGGCTTTTCATCACCAAACTCTACGATAGTCAGATTAGCTTACATTCATGTGTGTATTTTCTCTGTTGGAGGCTTTATGTCTTAGTTATATTTGCACATTTAACTCCCATAATTGATTGGCAGAGTCCAGAGGTCAGAAAAAATGCAGATCATTTCCATATCTAGAAGTGTTCTGTTGACAGAGTAGAATCTCAAAACACATTGCTGCCAAGCCCACTAGCTACTATTTCAGCAGAGTTTTTTTCTCTGATCAACTTTTAGACTAGAGCTTTAATTTTTAATGTTGTTTTCCTTCAAATTTCAGGAAGTTAAAAAGTCAGTTCTCTACAAAAGTCTGAAGTTGTTTTTTCTTCTGACTACATACCACATGTGCAACATTGAGCCAATCACTGGGATTAAATAAAAAAAATCCTTATTTGATGGAAGTAGCCACCTTATTGGAGCATGAGTATTATATCAAAAAAGAAACTTTTCTTATAATTGCTGTAGAAATATAGTTAATTATAATTTTAATTGCAATTAAATTATAGTTTTATAAACGGTCTGAGGAGACACACAGGAAATGATGGGATTACACCATAAAGAGACTTCGTTTGGGGATATTAAAAAAGTGTTCATTGAGAAGGCAATGTGTGAGGCTTAGAGGTTAATGGAAGTTGGCTAGGTGAAAGAGATGAGGACATAGAGTAGCATTTTACACCAAAGAACAGACATGTCGGTCCTAAAAGGATTAGGAATTAGAATCTTTGAGGAGAAAAAAAAAAAGAAAAGAAAAGAAAAAAAAAAGAGGCCAGTTGGTTGGATCACTGTGAGTAAGTAGGAACATGGTGTGGGATGAGACTGGGGATGTAGGAAGAAGCCAGAAAATACAGAGCTTTGTGGATCATAGTAATAATAATTGTGTTTACTCATAAGAAAAGCATTTTCTCTCTCTCAAATTCTTGTGCTTTAGATGTTTCATCCAAAAGTTTCTCATCATTGCCACTGTGAGGGTGATGGGAGGGCAGGCAAGGAGGATTATGCAGGTGGTGGTATATAAAGGAGACAATGAATTATTAATGGTGCATGTGTGTTAATGGGAAAGGCAATTCCAGTCCTATAAATTTATTACATAATTCTTTAATTAAGTGGGCTGCCATTCTATCCCATAAATCAATTGAAAACTTCAAGAATCCTAAATTATTTCACTTGTTTTTCACTTAAAAGAAAAAAACGCGTTATCTAGATTTTTCTTTACATATCATTAATCATATGGTGCTTGAACCTGCCTCTTCAAACCGTGATTTATAATATGCCTAATTGCTTTCCTTTCCCTCCTCACAGCTGGCAGATGGAATACTGTGTCTGCGACTGAGCCACACTGGTATTTATGCTGCAAACAAATGGTGTTATAGTCTGTGGATTTCTCCTTCTTGATCCAAAAACCCTCAAGACAATGCAAAATTCTTAAAAATTTATCTCTTTCCTCTTTGGTCTCTGCTGCCCTCTTAATTTTTATACCAACACACTTGGGATTTGAGCCCCAGTCTAAAGGTGAACTTGAGGACTGTGGCTTGTTTCTGTACAGCTCACAAATAAGTCACAGAAAATAGAAATTTTGAAAGTGATAATGAGTATATGTACTGCTCGCTTTGAGAAGAACATTCATTGGAATTATTGTGTTTTGTAGTCTTGGCTCTTCCAAGGAATGTGAAGCTACATAATCAGAGTAGATATTTGTCCTTCATTCACCAGATTTTAAAATATTTATTTGCAGATTTTGCAGCTCCCAAACAATCTTATTTTTCACTTTTTTTAAAATATATTTTTATTGCATTTTAGGTTTTGGGGTACATGTGAAAAACATGCAAGATTGTTGCATAGGTACACACGTGGCAGTGTGATTTGCTGCTTTCCTCCCCTTCACCTATATCTGGCATTTCTCCCCATGCTATCTCTCCCCAAC
>CAUYLG010015591.1:0-19965 GCA_963573385.1 Cacajao melanocephalus | reverse complement strand
CATCCGGTTTTCCACCCGCCACCCCCCCCCAAATTGCTGGTTTTAACGGCATTTGCCAATACACCTGGCTTTTTTTTTTTTTTTTTTTTTTTTTTTTTTTTTTTTTTTGAGACTGAGTTTTGCTCTTGTTGCTTGGGCTGGAGCGCAATGGCTCAATCTCAGCTCAGCACAACCTCTGCCTCCCAAGTTCAAGTGATTTTCCTGCTTCAGCCTCCCACATAGCTGGGATTACAGGCATGCACCACCATGCCCGGCTAATTTTGTATTTTCAGTAGAGACAGGGTTTCTCCATGTTGGTCAGGCTGGTCTTGAATTCCTGACCTCAGGTGATCCTCCCACCTCGGTCTCCCAAAGTGCTGGGATTACGGGCGTGAGCCACCACGCCTGGCCTCCATACTTTTATTTCTTGCCTACCTTCAATCCCCCAAATTAGAAGTCCAGTGACCCAGTTGAATTTAGCTATAACCTGCCAATGTTGAAATGCTAAAGGGTTTAGGTCCTTGCTGAGGAGTGAATTGAATTTGTCTTCCTAAATGAAGCCAGTATTTTTTTCTTACAACTCTATTTGGAAAATTTCAAATCTGCAGAAAAATTAGAGGCACAATGTCTACCCATTTATCTTTCACCTAGCTCATTGATAACTTTTTGCCACAATGGTCCTATCTGTCTTTTCTCCTTCTGTTTATGTATGTGTATGTCTAGACATACCCACATACGCATGTATGTACATCTCTGTGCACTTTTCTGGGTGTGCAATTTGACGGAACATTGCAAATGTCATGACACTTGCCACTCCATATCAGTGGCATCTCCTGAGAATAAAAACATTCTTCTCCATAGTCATAATACTATCATTACACCTAATGAAATGACATCATCTGTTAGGTTGGTGCAAAAGTAATTGTGGTTTTGCCAAAAGCAAAAATGGACTACAGATGTCATCTAGTCCATTTTCAAATTTCCCCTCAGATGGCTCTTTGGTTTTTGACCAGAACCCAGCCAAAGTCCCCTTGTGGTAGACTGTATTAACAGTCTCTCAGTCTGGAACTAATTCCCACTCCTGCTTCTTTGCTTTGTTGTATTTGTTTTTTATGACTGACATTTTGAAAAGTGGGCATCAATTGTCTCTAGTTGTCCCACACTGGATTTTTCTGTTTCCTCATGGTGGTATCTAACTTGTTCCTTTATCCCCTGTATTTCCTGTAAATGGGAAATTAGATTTGGGGCCTGATTAGGTTCAGGTTAAACATGTCTGACAAGAATATCTTACGGATAAAGCTATGTACTTCATAAAATGTCACTTCAGGAGGTACATAATGCCAGAATGTCCACTGCTACTCAGGCTCAGTTAGATCACTTGAGGTGGTATGGTAGCCCCCAGACTATAAAAGTACATTATTCTCTTTGTAAGTGGTTTATGGGGTAATACTTTGGGATTACATAAATCTTCTGTTCCCCATGACCTTTGGCCTGGTGGTTTTGGCATCTATTGACAACTCTTCCTGATAGACATATTACTTTCGGAGTTGCATAAAGCCAATTCTGAATTAGCACTAATAGATGTGAGTGTTGACATGAGCAGTTCAAAAGAAGAATAACCAAAAAAATGTCTTTTGGCCATTGAAATCACTGAGGAGAAGGCAACAAAATAGGGCCATCAAATTCTGTCAACGTTTGTTGGTTTTTAAGTTGCTAAATCATATACCACTGGCCCTCCGCATGTGTGGGTTTTATCAGCTGAGTATCAAAAATACTTGAAAAAAAATTATACAGACTTATTTTTTCTTATCATTGTATCTTTTTCCTTTCCTTTTCTTTTTCTTTTTTTTTTTTTTTTTTGAGACAGTCTCGCTCTGTCACCCAGGCTGGAGTGCAATGGTGTGATCACAGCTCACTGCAGCCTTGACTTCCTTGGCTCAAGCAATTTTCCCACCTCAGCCTCCGGAGTAGCTGGGCCTATAGGCACATACCACCACACCTGGCTAATTTCTAAAAAATTTTTTGTATGTAAAACCACATGTGAACCAAGTATTTCAGAAATTTTTTTTTTCCTTTTTTTTTTTTTTGTAGAGACGTGGTCTCTTTATGTTTCCCAAGCTGGTCTCAAATTCCTGGGCTCAAGTGACCCTCCTGCCCCAGTCTCCCAAAGTGTTGAGATGACAGGTGTGAGCCACCACGCCTGGTTTCTTGTCATTATTTCTTATACAATACAGTATAACAACTATTTATATAGCATTTACATTATATTTGGAGTTATAAGTAATCTAGAGATAAAGTGTGGGATTTGGGGGAGTCTGGGCAAGGTGGCTCATAGCTATAATCCCAGCACTTTGGGAGGCCAAAGCAGGAGAATCACTTGAGCCCAGGAGTTTGAGACCAGCCTGGGCAACATAGAGAGATCCTGTGTCTACAAAAAAAATTTTTTTAATTAGCTGGGCAGAGTAGTTCGCACCTGTTATCCCAGCTACCTGAGAGGCTGAGGTGGGTCATGCCTGTAATCCCAGCACTTTGGAAGGCCAAGGAGGGATAATTGCTTGAGCCCAGAAGTTTAAGGTTGCAATGAACTGTGATCACGCCACTGCAGTCCATCCAGCCTGGGCAACAGAGCAAAACCCTGAATTAAAAGAAAAATAAATAAATAATAAAGTATATGGAAGGATGTGCATAGATCATATGCAAATACTACACTATTTTATATGAAGGACTTGAGCATCCACAGCTTTTGGTATCTGCAGGAGGTCCTGAAACCAATCCCCCGCAGATACTGAGGAATGACTGTATGCGCTGTCTGGCAGTTTGTTTTAAGTCAGGGAGAAGGCAAGGTGAATGGAGCCAAAAATAAGTCATCGTTTGTTCATAAAGCAGAAATTCTTTTGATTATGTGAAAGTTCTCTCTAATCCTGTTTTGATTTTCTTTTCCTTCTTTCACTTGCTTTCTACCTTCCTCACTAGAAAAGGGACCCCCCCACACACCTTTTTTTTTTTTTTTGAGACAGGGTCTCACTGTCACTGAGGCTGGAGTGCAGTGGCACAGTCATGGCTCACTGCAGCCTCAACTTCTTGGAGTCAAAGAATCCTCCCAACCTCAGCCTCCCAAGTAGCTGAGACTACAAGCATGTCATGCCACCATGCCAGCTAATAAAAAAAATTTTTTTTTTGGAGAGGTAGAGTCTCGCTATGTTGCCCAGGCTGGTCTCAAGCTCCTGGACTCAAGTGATTCTCCTGCATTGTCCTCCCAAAGTGCTGGGCTTACTGGTAGGCGCCACCACACCTGGCCAAGCCCTCATTTTTAAATTGTTCTCTTCCTACCTTGGCCCACCCAACATGCCCAATGGGTAAACTAGTGTTCCTGAGACCCAGATGTGATCATCCTGGTTTCTAGCAAGGGAAAGGAATAGAACTCTTCCAACCCATGGAGTAGTTCCTGAACCAAGGAAGCCAGGAGGTCATGACATAGTTGAATCTACCAACAAAACACAGGGTGGGAAATGTACTTTCAGAAATCTTCTGTTTGGGTAATAAAAGGTCTCAGTTTGCTCTGTGACCTTGGAGAAATCAGTTCACCTGTCTACATGGTGGTATGTTGTTGGCCCTACATCACCTTGGAAACTCAGCCCCCTCTTCCATAAGAGAATTGATGAGCGTGTGTGGGTGCACATATCCAGAACAGAAATCAGAGTACGGTTTCTATCATAGTTGTCCTCTTGTGAGATTTTTTTGTCTTTGAACCTCCCTAATCTCTGTTTTTTTCCTTCACCTTACTTAAAACGCTACTTTTTTTTTTTTTTGAGAGTCTTGCTGTGTTGCCCAGGCTGGAGTGCAATAGCGTGATGTCCGCTCACCACAACGTCCGCCTTCTGGGTTCAAGTGATTCTCCTGCCTCAGCCTCTAGAGTAGCTGGGATTACAGGCGCGCACCACCACACCCGGCTAATTTTTTGTATTTTTAGTAAAGAAGGGGTTTCACCATGTTGGCCAGGTTGGTCTCAAACTTCTGACCTCGTGATCCGCCCTCCTTGGTTTCCCAAAGTACCGAGATTACAGGTGTGAGCCACCGCGCCCGGCCGTAAAACACTACTTGAGAGCTGATTAGGCTTCATGATTTCTTTCCCACTTGATGGGAATCAGATTCCTGTGAGACGTGAAGATATGAAGGGTTTATGCCTGTCCTTTGAGTTTAAAATAGCCCTCCAGAAATCCATCACTCCCAAATAACTGTGGAGTAAGGATTTTTTTTAGAGGTAAGGGGCTAGGCTATGTGCTGTTTCTGCTATTCTTGCAAAGCCCATGTAGATCCCAAAGGAAAGTATGTTCCAATCAGTAACTGCTAGTGTTTTGTTTTGTTTTAAGAATGTTGAAATCCTACAGAACTCCTCTTCAGAGAATTCAGATAAAAGGTGAAAAGTTCACACCACTTCCTTTTCTTCTAACTCCAGCTTCTTGAGAATTGAACAAATGTCTAAGTAAACTGCTGTCTGCTCTTTTTATATACACACATACACTTTGGGATCATCCTTGTTCTCCTTGCTGTTACAAAGAGCCAATGTAGTCCTTATTTTTTTCCCACAATGACATCTCCAGAAGGGTTTCTCTTGGCCTGTCTCTCCAGCTGCCTACAGATGCGGTCTGCATCTTGGGAAGTCGGACATACGGCCAGAAATGCTTTCAGTGGCTCTCACTTAAGCTGTACACTTAAATATGGAGTCAGTAATTAATTGAGAGCCTAGCTGAGAAGTTCTTCATGTGTGTACAAATATCATCACTCTTTTTCATTTGGGGTAGTAAGTCTTATTGGTAGGGATAACATGGGATGTAATATTTTTCTTCTTTCTTTCTAATGTAGTTTCTTTATTTTCTTCTCCCTGTTAAGGATAGCTATTGAAAGAAGTATTGTTGAAAGAAGTGTTTGGAGCTCCAGATTTAATTTTTTTTAGCTGGGATGGATGGGGTCTCCTTGGGCTTTCCAAGGAGGGCTTCTAACTCTTGTCCAGTCATATTTGAAATTTCAGTTTCACCACAACTTCCCCACAAAACCCACACATCCCTAGTTAAGCAATTAAGCAGCAGTGGACCACAGGGAGCTCAGAAGACGGCCTGCAGTATTTAATCCTAACAAATGTACTGAAATAGAAAAATAATCCCTGCGAAGCTGCTAGGAGGAACTTCCCCTGCTTACTGCAAATCTGTTACTGGGGAAATGTTTAGAAATTTTGAATCTCTGTTTTACTTTGCTCTTCTACTCCAGATGAACATTTCCCTCTAACAGAAATGCTGCATCACAGTTAGGACAGGACAGGACAGGATCTGCTCCCCCTGTGTCCAACCACGCTGCTCTGACCCTGCCTGCTTCTCCTCCTTAAGTGAAGATCATTGACTGAAAAAAACAGGTTGTAGAAAAGCATGTATACTATGACCTCATTTTACTAAAAATACTTATGCAGGCTCGTGCACGGAGAGAGATGAGGATTGGTGAGCACAGTGGTGATATCTGAGTGGGGATATGCATAGTTGGTCATTTTCAGTTTTTGCTCATCTGCATTCCTTCCTCTAACATGTGCATAGTTTCTGTTGTTGTAATAAGAGTTGTTTTCTCTAAGAGAAGAGGTGAGATCAAAAAAACAAAAAACAGAGAGTAAATGAGAAGACTAGTGCTAACTATGCTTCAAGTCTTGATGCCATCAGAAAATGACTCATAACTTGTTTGTCGAACCAGCTAGTTGTTGAGTTTTTGCCATGTGTAAAATCTCATTGGCTCTCTCTCTCTCATTTTCCTTCTGTAGTCCTTCTTGGGTATTTTGGGATGACTACAATGGGTGGAAAGTAGCCTTGTCATTACTTCCCCGGCTTTTCTCTCCTGTATCATCCCAAAGATAGTGAAATAAGTGGAGCACGCCCCCTAGATGCCCAGCCAGAACCCACTGGTCAGGGGTTGGTTTCCCCTTACAAATTGCGAAGCCTCCACCCCACAGACTATCTCTGGTCACGGTGAGAAGAGCAGCCACAATGCCTCAGTTCCTGCATTATCTACTGGCTTTCCTCTAATGCCATTTCTGCCCTTCTTTTAAGAGCTGTCACCCTTCTTCTCCTTTAGGTAGGTGTAGGGGGGATACGCTGGTGTGGTCACGCCTGTGCTGATTTTTAGCAAGGGATATTGGGAACAGCAGAGATAAATTGGTGGTCCTTCTGAAGAGGCATTTCCTGGGGGAGTATCCCCTAGGGGTCGTGCCTGGTAGCCTTTCACTTAGAAATAAGTTGCATCAGCCTTGCTCACTTCAATCTCATCAGCAGGTCCTTGTCTTACTCCTCCAGTGTTTATCACAGAGAGGTGGCTTGTAGTGAGTGCTCAAAATCTTCTTACCGAAGGCATCAGTCTGCTGCAGTGTGCCAGGCCCATCTTCTGCTCTTGGTTCATTGTCTTAGCTGCTGTTTGTGTGCCTTCTGCCCTGTTGACTTTCCTCCAACAGGCAGACACTTGACCACTGGCCCTTTCCACTCATAGCTCCCTCTCCCTAAAGCCATACTAGTATAGCAGTTGGGAGACAGGACCAAGTGGCTCTGGAAGATAGCACCTAAGGCTTCTTATCTCCGGTGTGTGCTGTTTTGTTTTGTTTTTTCCATTTGCTGTTGCCCAAGAACCAAAGCATCCGTCACTGCTCAGCTACATGGTGAAATGGCCTGGCCAAATGCCAGGGTGCTTCACCAGGTGGTTGGGCTGTGGAGGCTGCTGCATGCGATGGGCTGATAATACCCCACGGTGCTGTAAACAGGACACTCCACCCTCCTCAGCCACCCAGCCGGTGCCCCAGCAGCCTGCTGCTTTGTCATGGCCTGTCATGATAGGGGCTTCTCTTCTTTGATAGGGAAGCCTATTGTCGTATTTCCCTCCCCTGTTTCCTAAATCTGAGAGGGGTACTTTCCAGAAGTGAAACCAGTTCATCTTCAAACCACAAGCAACTGTTGTGACTTCTCAATGCTGCTTCTGCTTTAACAATAATCACACAAGTGCAGGGCAGAACCTGATGCCCAGATCTTTCCAGTATGCCCATGGAGGATAAGCCCAAGAGCCCCTATCTCAATGAGGCTCACCTAGAAGATTTCTTAGGGGACGTTCTCTATTGAGATCAGTCTCACTGGGCAGAAGAACTTAAGTGCTAACCTGAAGCTGGTGATGCCCAGGTCTGCAAGCGGCTTTATATTCCCCCCTGCATCATTTATTCCTGGGTTAAACTCACTAGTAAAGGAAAGGGCTTTGACATTAAAAATGGGCACCTTCCCATGGGGCCAGGAGAGTGTAGGCCTATGGATACAGGGGCTAGGGCTTACTCTGCAGGTCTTTGGGTAGTCTCCTCTTTCCTGACTCCTTCACCTACGCCTTCGATCCTAAAGGACGTTAATTGATTTGGCATAATCTTTCTAACTAAGGCTTTAAAGTGTATGTGCATCTCTTCATTTCTTTCCAACATCCCTAAGAGGTAACTTAGCCAGGATTGTGCCAGAGGGAGAGCAAGACCAGTGAGGTTGAGGTTGGATGGCATTGGCTGCAGTTACACCACAGGGAGGCAGAGCTGCAGTCAGACCTACGCTCCCTGCCTCTTAGCCCCTGCTAGATATCCGGGGCGGGAGCACACTGCACCAGCCTGCAGCCCCTTCAAGGATGGCACGAGACATGTCAGTGTCTCATTTTGGCTTTGGTTTGTGTTGCATCTGGGGGAAATTGACACCTTGTTTTAGCCCTTAACCAGTTTTGGTGTCCAAAGAAGCAGTTGTTTACCAAACCACTTGCAAGGAGGTTTGTGAAATAAGTGGTAGGCTTTTTTATAACTATTAAAATCTAATTTTTAAAAAAAGTCCCCTCCCTTATTTCCTAGGCTTAAAGGAAATATGATATTTTAGTCTCCTCAAAAGAGCTGGGACATGCCAAGAATTTGGAGATTTGGGAGGGTAGTGGAGCCTTGCTGAGGGCTCTGAGACAGAAGGTAATTTTGTCATCTTGTGGCCAGCAAGGTGCTGTGCCAGCACCCTACACCAGGATGTGGCCTCTGTGGAAATAAGGCTGAGGCCCAGCTGTCTGTTCATTTAAGGAAAAGAAACTGAGGCAAGTCTTCCTGTTTGATTTAGATGTAGTGAGATCCTTGCACGTCTGCCGGAAGAGGGAGTCAGGGGCTGCAGATTCTGGATTGGGGGTTCCTTGGTTTCTCCTCAATCCTTTCCCTCCCTCCTTTTTTCCCCCTTTTTATTTTTTTTCTGCTATTTGTATGACTTTTTTTATGTATGGAGGAACAAGTCAGTACCCACCAAGTCCAGAGTTTTAATGGATAACTGCTCAGAGGCAGCTGGAAAGAATGTAGAGTTTACCAAAATGCCTTGATTGGATTCTCACATCACATTCCAGGATTTTGGGTGCACCCCAGCTCTGTGAGTACTGGGAGCAAAGTACCACCTATGATTATTGTCCTAAAGATTTGACTTGTTGAATAAGGTAGGATATGAAGGGTGTTGGAAACTAATATAAAATGGGAGATAATAGAGTCCTTTACTCCAAGTTTCAAAGACTTCCTCTTCAAGTAACAAACAAAAGCAAACAAAAAATAGGTCATTGGAAGCAACAGGATTGGGCCTGCCATCTCTTCCGTTAGATGCTTAAAAAGAAGCTATTAGTAAAAAAGCAGCCAGGCGTGGTGGCTCACAGCTGCAATCCCAGGACTTTGGGAGACCGAGACAGGCAGTCAAGTTTGAGACCAGTCTGGCCAACCAACATGGTGAAACCCTGTCCCTCCTGAAAATACAAAAATTAGCAGGGCATGGTGGTGCATGCCTGGAGTCCCAGCTACTCGGGAGGCTGAAGCAGGAGAATTGCTTGAACCCCGGAGGCGGAGGTTGCAGCAAGCAGAGATTGTGCCACTGCATTCCAGCCTGGGTGACAGAGTGAGACTCCGTCTCTAAATAAATAAATAAATAAATAAAAGCAATTCTTCCACAGCCTAGGCGACAGAGTGAGACTTCGTCTCTAAATAAATAAATAAATGCAATTCATCCTCCAGGTGTCTAGGCAGGTGTCTCAGCAGCCTCAGAGGGGTCCTGATAGAAGAGGGATGTGAGCCTCAGTGAGTAGCTGGAAGATCGAAGGAGGCTTGGATTTATATCTGGGACTGCTGCTGACTTACAGAGTGATGGAGTCTAATCAGAGACTAAGCTTCTTTGTGCCTTAGTCTTCCTTATCAGTCTTTCCCTATCCCCTTTTACAGCTGACAGGAGAGTGAAAGATTACAGCACACCAAAGCACTTTGTGGGGATGGGGCAAAACTTGAAAGTACAACATAAACATGGGATAGCTTTAGGGTCTCAGTAAGCAAAGAATCTAAAAGAGATTTGTGCATGGACTTCAGATGAGGGCATGGGAGAAGTAGCTCCAGGAAATATTTCTCCTGTCACTTATCTCTCAGCCCTGGAGTCCTACTCCTTTTCCTTTGAAACAGTGATGAAGCAGCCTTAGGATTATGACATCCTACCCCTTATGCCAATCACTTGCTCGTCCGTGGCCCATCTGCCTTTTTGGTTATCTGTCATGTAATTTTGTAAATCTGCTTTCCAGAGTCCTTGCCTTGTCACTGGACTCTAATAGACAGTTTTGGAGGCCCATAGGACCGCATTTTGGCCTGAGCTGGCTGCTGATGTGGGTCAGAAGCTCCCAGAAATATCTGGATTGCTACCTTTTGATTTTAAACCCAGGTTAGGAAAATGAGTGGTTGAAATGCTGGTGTAAAGATAAAGTTACGGCTTAAACCCAGCATGCCTATCACCAACTTAGTAGGCAACAAGGTTGCAGGAAGGTTAAGAAAGAGGTTGGACTTTGCTGAGCCTCAGAGAGAGAAAAAAAGACAAGCAGCTATGGGCTCTTTACTTCAGGTAGGTGAGTTGAGCATGCATGCAAAGTCAGAATCCCTGGTAAAATTAGAGCCAGTCTGCGCTTCTTGTGAAGATTTTTAAATTTTATTCAAATACTTAGGTGCCTGCCAATCGCCAGCCCTATGCTTTAGACACTGTGGGGGATACAAAGAGAAATCAGAGCCCGTCCTTGGCCTCAGGCTGTTTATTATCTAGGAGTTACAAATACCCTATTCCTCAAGAGAGGGTGCCCATTACTAGAAGAGTACAAAGTACTGAGGAAACAGAAAATTCTAAGGCAGTGCTTCCAAGGGATTCCAGTGGATGCAGAAGGCTTGGTGGAGTGGAAGCAATAAGGCTGGCCCTGACAGATGAACAGATTTTAACCCTGAGACCATGCAGAACCTCAGAGGAGGGAAGGCTTGGGACATGGGTGGGAAATGGTATGCAGTATAGTTTGTCTGAGATTTAGCGACCTTGAGGAAGGATGAGACTTTACCTCTATCTTTGAAAGAGAGCCTTTGAAGAGGTTTAACCTAGGAACGTTAAGATCATTTAAAATGATTATATTTTATGTATATCATTTTAATTGATATATTGATGTGGAAAGATGTTTATAAGGTAAAAACATATAGCAAAACAATCATTGTAAATTGTGAAGCACATATATATGCACACACACATACACAGAGGTAAGACCTATAAGTTTATATTTTTCATAACATTGGTTATCTCTGAGTGTTGAGAGGTGAGGGTTGTTTTTTTTTTTCTTTTTCTTCTTCTTCTTATTTTTTTAAATAAGAAAAGACAGGGTTTCACCACATTGGCCAGGCTGGTCTTGAACTCCTGACCTCAGGTGATCCACCCGCCTCAGCCTCCCAAAGTGCTGAGATTACAGGCATGAGCCACCATGCCCGGCCATGAGGGATTTTTTCTGTTTGCTTATATTTATGTATTTCCTGACTTTTCTACAGTTCACACTTAGTACTGTTGTAGTTATAAATTATTCACTTGTTTTAAATAAGTACATGTTATATGATGACTGAGTGAGATGATCTAGAACTATGCCAGGGATTAGATAAAAACAGAGTAAAAGTTGGCCATTAGTAACATTTTTGATACCCAAATTGGAGAGGAGTCCCTCAAATGTTCAATAATATAGGAGTGGACGGGGTGTGGTGGATCATGCCCGTAATCCCAGCACTTTAGGGGGCCAAGGCAGGAGGATCACTTGAGCCCAGGAGTTCAAGACCAGTCTGGGCAACGTAGTGAGACCCTGACTCAAAAAATAAAAATAAAAAAAGAAAAGACAAAAATATGGGAATGGCTAAGCAAACTAGTGTATATCAACTTGGAGGAATATTATACAGTCTTTTAAAATAACAAATATGAGCCAGGCACAGTGGCTTACACCTGTAATCCCAGCACTTTGGGAGGCCGAGTTGGTGGATCACTTGAGGTCAGGAGTTTGAGATCAGTCTGACCAACATGGAGAAACCCCGTCTCTACTAAAAATACAAAATTAACCAGGCATGGTGGTGTGTGCCTATAATCCTAGCTACTTGGGAGGCTGAGGCAGAGAATCGCTTGAACCCGGGAGGTGGAGGTTGTGGTGAGCTGAGATCATGCCATTCCATTCCAGCCTGGGCAACAAGAGCAAAACTCCGTCTCAAAAATAAAATAAAATAACAAATATGTACATTGTTAATACATGGGAAGGGGTATATGAAATAGGTGGAACCAGGCAGAACATAATGTAGTACTACTGATTATGGCAAAATGTATGTAAATGCTTCAATAAATTTAGAATGGAGGTAGTGTTGTTAGTATCCTTTTTTAATTGTAGTAAAATACATACTTACTATTTTAACCATAAAAGCTTATGTTCACTGGCATTACATACATTTACAATGTCGTGCGGCAATAACCACAGTCCAACAACAACTCTTACTCCCCATCCTCCTGCTAAGCCTTTGGTAAAGTTTATTCCTTTTTTTTTTTTTTTTTTGTCCCTATGAATTTGCCTATTCTAGGTACCTCAAGAAAAACACAATATTTGTCCTTTTGTCTGGCTTAACCTTAGCATCATCTGTATTGTACCATGTGTCAGAATTGCCTTCCTTTTGAAGACTAAATAGTATTCCACTGTACGGATATGCTGCATTTGTTTATCCATTTCTCTATTCGTGGATGCTCAGGTTTCTCCCACCTTTTGGCTATTGTGAAAAATGCTTCAAGTCCATGCTTTTGGTTCTTTGTGGGTACATACCTAAGAGTGGAATTGCTGGCTCATGTGGTAATTCTATGTTTAACTTTCTGAGGGACTGCCAACCTTTTAGTGTCTTTTTAATCTAAAGTTCTTCAGGTTTATTTATACCTACAGCTCCCAGTTCTTTTTGCTTTGCTAAATACACATGACTTATTAGGGGATTACTACAGATGTGAAAGCATTTTGTTCTGTTTAAAAGAAACAGCTTTATAGATTTTAAGATAGTAGAGTGTTTTGAATGTGACCATGGAAAACAGGGTCAACTTAGATGACTGCAACTTCCTGATGATTCCAGTACCCTTACATTTTATCCACAGTTTCAGCTTTTACCTCCTCCCTGAAAGCTTTAACCAAAGTAAAAATAAAGGAATGGATTTATTTATTTACTTACTTACTTATTTATTCAATTTATTTTTTGAGACAGAGTCTTCCCTCTGTCGCCTAGGCTGGAGTGCCGTGGTATGATCTTGGCTCACTGCAGCCTCCTCCTCCCAGGTTCAACCAATTCTTGTGCCTCGGCCTCCTGAGTAGCTGGGATTACAGGTGCCCACCACCACGCTTGGCTCATTTTTGTGTTATTATTAGAGACAGGTTTCACCACCTTAGTCAGGCTGGTCTCAAACCCCTGACCTCAAGTGATCCGCCCACCTCAGCCTCCCACAGTGCTGGGATTACAGGTGTGAGCCACCGCTGCCCAGCCTATGAATGGATTTATAATTGCTTTATTTTTGTCCCATTTAGATAGAAGTCAAATTCAGAGGAGAGAACCAAAAGACTTGGGTATTTCCCTAAACTAGATTCCTCAATCCTGGATAACTGAAAGTAGTTTCTGCATGTCGGCTACCTGGGTTCCCCGGGGAGCTAACCAGTCCTGAAGGAAGTATGAAGAGGAAGAGGAGGCCTTCAGTTAAGGGATTGAATTTGTGCATTGTCTAAGCCCTGCAAAGGTGCTGGAGGGAGGAAGAAGAGCAGGAGATAAAAGACAGAAGAAAATTTGTTTTTGATCCACTTAGAGTTCTGTCTTCAATGATGGGAAACAGTGCTGCTCTCAGGAAACTCAGTGTGGAGATCTAGGAGTTCACTGTTCATAGTCCATTAGGAGCAGGAAAAGGATAGAGGACATTTATAAAGTACCTCCAAGTCCAAAGTAAAATGGTATAAATTGTTTCCCATCATAAAGGTGGGCTGAATAAGTCAGGAAAGCTCTTGTCAGACCATATGTGCTGTTTCAGACTGTTTCAAATTCTTTGAGGATGGTGGTGGGTATGAGTGAAGATGGGGCAGGTAAACCACATCTCTTAGAAGAGGAAGGTGATTGTCATGTCTCCTTCCTCCACGCTGATGGCAAGGTGTGCGGGCTGTGTTCTCTTGCAGCCAGCGTCCCATGCTCGGTGGCCCCAGAAAAGTCAGTGTGTAGGCCTCAGCCACCCCAGGTCCGGCGTACATTCTCCCTGGACACCATCCTCAGTTCCTACCTTCTGGGCCAGTGGCCACGAGATGCTGATGGGGCCTTCACTTGCTGCACCAATGACAAGGCCACCCAGGTAATGATGGGATAAGGGATGAGGATGGGGTGGGAGGGCTGACTGAAGAGGCCTTTGGTCTTCCTACCAGCTCTCAATCATTGCGATGATTTGTCTGGGGTTTTGGTTGTATATATTATCCATTGTAATGTTTTATCCTCTTGAGACAGAGTCTCCTCTGTCACCCAGGCTGGAGTGCAGTGTGCTATCTTGGCTCACTGCAACCTCTGCTTCCCAGGCTCAAGTGATTCTTGTGCCTCATCCTCCCGAGTAGCTGGGATTACAGGTGCCCGCCACCACACCCGGCTAATTTACCAGCCTGTTTTTCTTTGTAAACTTACACAGAAATGAGTTTGCATTCCACCTGCCTGGTGGAAGAGAGAAGTCAATCTGGATTTTTGAGTTTAGCTTTGAGTATTTGTGTCGGGGTAATAAACAGCTGACTTTGGAGTTTATTCTAGGTTTTAAAAAAATGAAATTTACCTTGCTAAAATTAAACTGAGGCCAACATTCTATTGAGTTTGTATTTCCCGGACAAAGAAGTGGCCAAAAAGTACGCTGAGCCAGAATAGATCCCACTGGAGCCATAGGAATGGAAGTTGTCAGATAATGGGGAGTTCTTCCTTGCCAGCAGCCCCGTCTGAGATTTCAGTGTACCCATTCAAGGACTGGGAAGCCAGCTTCCTCTCCTTCATTATTTTTCCTTAGGAGAATCTTTCCATTAAGAATCCCAAGCTTGGAAAGACTCTCTCCAGATCATCCAGTTCATTCATCAATTTTTGGATAAGGTAGCATTGGCCAGAGCAGGAAGCCATCTCATATGTGAAATTATACAGACATTTCTTAATCTGATTCAGGACTTCATTCTTAGCAGCTAAGTTGTTAAGAGTCAAGTCTCCCTTTCAATGCAGTTTAAACTCACTCTCGTTCAACTTCAGAGCAAATGAGTTATTTCGAGATAGGCGGAAACAGTGTGGCTAGGACACGAGGCTCAGAGTCAGCCCTGCATCCTGGGTGACATCGGGCAAGTCAGCTCTTTCTTTGTGAACTGGGTGGAGAGTGCCCGGTCTGCCTCCGTGTAGGTTGTGTGGTAGCCAAATGACACATGAAAGTGCTTGGTACCTCTTTTGAGCACATCATGTCAGTTTCTTTCCTTTATTTATTTTGTTAATGCAATCCATTTTCAAATGTTGTTAGTGAATGTTTGAATGCCCAGTACTGTTCTTGGCATGTTGGAATGAAGAATAAGGAAATGAGGACAAGATTTGGCCTCTGTGAGTCTGGATTCCAGTTCTATGAGGGCCAGTGAACAGACAGCCAAGGGATGAGATGGAGCCAAATATCTGGCAAAGTTTAGAGAAGGGGAATTCTCATGGGAATACCCCACCTTGAACCAACAAGAATTTGCTGCAGTTAAAATCATGGCCCTCTTTGAATCTACAAATAGACTGTGAAAGGAGAATGCCCTCCAGGAAGGAGAGAGAGTAGGCTTCCTTCCTGGGAGCCCTGCGCACTGCCATTCCCTTTATCCTTTGGAAAAGGCAAGTAGGATAAATTATGCTTCCTCCTCACAGGCCTGGGAGCACACATAACTTTGTCTTTTGATGGGACAAAGCTTAGTCCAAGTATGTTTGTAGTCAAGGAGGGCTTCCTGGAGGAACAGGACTTGAGATTGCTTTGACTGTGTAATCTCATTATTGCATCCCCGTTTGTCAGATGGCAGGCTTCTGTGTAGCCCACCTATTTCTGCCCCTGTCATTTCCTGTTTCTGCCTTCTAGGAAGTCACCATCCCACTCCTCAGATAGCTTTCTCTTTGTCAACTCAAGCAGGCTTGGCCTTAGATGTTCCCTGGCCGGGTTTAGAGACATGGGCCCTAGGCTGTGTTTTTGCTCAGGCTCCAGCTGCAGGCCAGATCTTTTATATAACAAGTCTGGGCTTCTTGCCACAGGAAGACAGAGGTCAGCGATGAGCCTCGGTGGGTCTGGCAAGGCCAAGCCATGCAGCTTTCCTCTTTCCCTGGGATGGGCTCCAGTCCTCGAGGAACTCTTAGCAACCTGTCAATATTGTGGCTGCAGTCAGGACATGGAGAATTCTGATCAACCTAGGCTTCCAAACCAAAATATGCATTCTACCCATCTTTCATTCCTGGTCTTCTGGGAATTTTCTGCTTCTAGGTTTTGGGCTACATTCAAATTCCTGCTTGAGCCCCCTGGCCTGGTCCAAGCTACCTATTCAACACTAATGTTACACTGTGGAGGGCTGAGGCTCGCCTGACATCTCCCTAAGTAACCGGTGTTCCTTCCCTGCTGAGTACTGGGATATCACCCAGAGAGGACTGGAGAGGAAGGAGAGGTTTGACTGGGAAGATATGAAGGTGTATGGAGAGGGGCAGAGGGAAGGGAGGGTGGCAGAATCTACCAAAGTCCTTGAAAGCTTTTCAGCTGTTAAAAAAATGGACTAATAAGGGCCAGGCGCAGTGGCTCACACCTGTAATCCCAGCACTTTGGGAGGCCAAGGCGGGTGGATCACGAGGTCAGGAGATTAAGACCATCCTGGCCAACATGGTGAAACCCTGTCTCTACTGAAAACATAAAAATTAGCTGGGCATGATGGTGCCCTCCTGTAATCCCAGCTACTTGGGAAGCTGAGGCAGGAGAATGGCTTGAACTCGGGAGGTAGAGGTTGCAGTGAGTGGAGATGGCACCACTGCATTCCAGCCTGGCGATGATGCGAGACTCCATCTCAAAAAAAAGAAAGACTAATGCCAGAAACTTTTCCCAATTGCCTTAACTTGGTGGGGGGGAAGCGGGGTGCTGTTCCTACCCCTGACCTCACTGTCTGCCCTTTTTCTTTTAGCCACACCAATGTAGTATTTATTTTCTGCTACATCCACCCTCACTGGCGGACAGTCACTACTACTGTCCTACTTGCCTAACGTCCCTCCACCCACAGACAGCAGCCCTGGCATTCCAGTGAGGTCAACAGCTGCAGTTATGGTTCAGGCTAAGCAGCTCCTTCCTCTGAATCCCTGAGAGGAGACCAGGACCCTGCCCATTGCAAGCCAGCTTCAGATCTAAGCAGCAAGCATGGAACACCTGCCGTCTAGATAGCCAGGCATGCTACAGACTTGAGGCTTCTTCACAGGGCAGAAGATGGAGCGAAAAACTCTCAGGTGTTGTATACAGCCCAGTAGTGCCAACAATCATCCTAGTATTTCTTTCTTCATTATGTTTTAAGCCCTTAGGTGGTTACAAAGGATTGTCCTGAGGCCATCTACAGTCTGACATGGAGAGTTGGGTTACCCAAATATTTGGGGCAAGGAAATAAGAAGGGCGTGGATAGACCTTATTTGGGATATTGGTTGTTTTTAGAAGGAGGAGGTGTGAACATGGTAATTAGGGAAGAAGTGCTTTGGAGATGCTGCATGTTTTGAGCAATGGGAGAGGGATGACCAAGTCAGTTGGTAAACTAGAGCTGGCCACCAGTTGCTTTGTGTTGGCCCCTCCTAGTGGCTGGGCCTAGGCCAGGGCAGGTGAGGGCTGTACATGCCAGTGGCTGAGGTTACCCCTCTCCCTTCTTGGCTATGCAAACCTTTGAGTCTTTGTGTACTTTTCTGGAGGGAGGAAGTGGTCTCATCACAGCTGGAATGATGGTTTGAGCAAAGTTCCCCTGTTGGTCTCATCTTGCTGACAGACAGGACTCTGGGTACCTGCCCTGCCCAACCCAGCCCCCATTCTGCTCATCCCCAGCCCCCTTCTCTCTGCATTCCCCAGGTAAGGTGGGGAAGCTTCTATGATAGGGTATTTTTTTCTTCAGCCCCAACTTACCCTTTAGGAAAAAAAAAAAAAGCTTGAGTCTTGACAAACCACATGGAGTATGAGGGAGGCCAGAGGTGAAGGTGGGCATGCTCATTGGGAAGACTTCTCTTTCTGTGTCTTTCCCCTACCTGTGTACTATCCTCCCTGCCTGCCCAAGCCAGTGCCCCAACAGTTATGACACACAATGCAGTCTGACTATCATGGACCTTTTAAAAAATGTTTTTCTTTGTGGGTGTGGGGGCCTGGGCACAGTGCCTGTTTTCCAGATTGGCGATCAGGACCAGTTGTTCAGCAGTTTGACAACAGTACCAAATATTTGAAAATGGGGCCATGATGGAAAATCTGAGAGTTGCATAGTCACTGTAGGGCCAGAGATGGTGGCCTTGGCCACTTGCAGCCAGTTTTCAGTGCTGGACAGCAGACACCCTCAGAGCCTCCTTTTTGTTTGGCCAAAGACCTAAGGGAATGATTCCCTGCAGAATTCCAGTTGAACACGTAGTCCTGATGGTCTACACCAGGCCAGGCACCATGCTGCTTGACAGTCTCATGCAGGGAGAGTGGGTTACATTCCCAAGGCCTAGCCCAGCTCCACACATGGAGCTTACTCAGGTGCCAAGGTCACTGGATACAGTGAGGGCCAGGACTTTCCTGCTTGTGGTCCTGGAGTCTAGGTAGAAACTTTTGGGCTAGAGGCTGAGAGATTCCAGTTTGGAGGGTTTTCAGCTTCATCCCACCCCTCCTTCCCATTATATTAGATGGCTCTTTGGGAAACTGTCCTCCACCCCCATGCCCAGCTGTCCTTCCACATGTTGCTCTGGGATCTCAATCCCAGGCAAAGCTTCCTTGGTCTAGCCACTTCCAGTTTTGCATAACCTGAGCATCATCTGCACAGCTGGCCCATGCCACTCATGGTCAGAAGCTGTCCTACTTCTCCCTCAGCTGCTTCCCCTGAGCCAGGGTGTCAGAGCTGTTTCAGTGCATGAGTCCCCTTGACAAATGTGACTTTTTGTTCTTTTTTTATTTTTGAGACAGAATCTTGCTCTGTGAGGCTGGAGTGCAGTGGCTCGATCTCGGCTCACTGCAACCTCTGCCTCCCAGGTTCAAGCAATTCTTCTGCCTCAGCCTCCCAAGGGATTATAGGTGTGTGCCATCATGCCCGGCCAATTGTTTTGTATTTTTAGTAGAGACAGGGTTTCACCATGTTGACCAGTCTGGTCTTGAACTCCTGACCTCAGGTGATCCACCTGCCTTAGCCTCCCAAAGTACTGGGATTACATGCAGGAGCCACTGTGCCCAGTGACAAACATTACTTTTTGGTCTGCTGAGCTCAAACTCTACCCTGCTTCCAAAGGGTTATTTAGAATGACCAAGCATCATGGCATGACCCCTGTTGTGGCCAGAAGGTTAGCTTTTCTTTTTGAGACAGAGTCTCGCTCTGTTGCCTAGGCTGGAGTGCAATGGTGTAATCATAACTCATTGCAGCCTCAAACTTCTGGGTGCAAGTGATCCTCCTGCTTCAGCCTCCCCAGTAGCTGGGACTACAGATGTGTACCATCATAACTGGCTAATTTAAAATTTTTTCTTTTATAGAGATAGGGTCTCGCTATGTTGACCAGGCTGGTTTTGAACTCCTGCCTTGGAGGAGCAATCCTCCTGCCTTGGCCTCCCAAGGTGCTGGGATTACAGGCGTGAGCCACCATGCCTGACCAGGTTAGCGTTTTGAAGGGGAGCTTTTCTTAGCTATGACTTTTCTATGCTCCATGATGAGACTCAGAAGAGGAGTCCTATCCAACCTAGGGCACTGGAAACTGGGGACATGGTCCCCACTCTGGGCACTCCCAGTTTAGGAGGTGCTACAGCCCATACCTATGTACATTCCTGCTTTGAGAATACACAATGATGGGCGGGCACAGTGGCTAATGCCTGTAATCCCAGCACTTTAGGAGGCCGAGGTGGGTGGATAACCTTAGATCAGGAGTTCAGACCAGCCTGACCAACATGGAGAAACCCCATCTCTACTACAAATACAGAATTAGCCAGGCATGGTGGCACGTGCCTGTAATCACAGCTACTTGAGAGGGTGAGGCAGGAGAATCTCTTGAACTGGGAGGCGGAGGTTGTAGTGAGCCAAGATCATGCCATTGTACTCCAGCTTGGGCAACAAGAGCAAAACTTTGTCTCAAAAAAAAAAAAAGGTGATGTCAGCAAGTCAACAACTTCAAATACAGGATGACCTACTGCATTAGGTTTCTGAGGCTGCTTTAACAAATTACTTCAAATTTAGTGGCTTAACACCACAGAAATGCGGCCGGTCACAGTGGCTCACGCCCGCAATCCCAGCACTTTGGGAGGCCGAGGCGGGCGGATCACGAGGTCAAGAGATCGAGACCATCCTTGCCAACATGGTGAAACCCCATCTCTACTAAAAAATACAAAAATTAGCTGGGCGTGGTGGCGCATGTCTGTAGTC
>CAUYLG010015590.1:0-42602 GCA_963573385.1 Cacajao melanocephalus | reverse complement strand
GGACTTCATGACTAAAACACCAAAAGCATTGGCAACAAAAGCCAAAATAGACAAATGGGACCTAATTAAACTCCAGAGCTTCTGCACAGCAAAAGAAACAATCATTAGAGTGAACCAGCAACCAACAGAATGGGAAAAAATTTTTTGCAATCTACTTATCTGACAAAGGGCTAATATCCAGAATTTACAAAGAACTAAAACAGATTTACAAGAAAAAAACAAACAAGCCCATTCAAAAGTGGGTGAAGGATATGAACAGACACTTTACAAAAGAAGACATACATGAGGACAACAAACATGAAAAAATGCTCATCATCATTGGTCATTAGAGAAATGCAAATCAAAACTACATTGAGATACCATCTCACAACAGTTAGAATGGCAATCATTAAAAAATGTGGAGATGAGATGCTGGTGAGGATGTGGAAAAATAGGAACACTTTTACACTGTTGGTGGGAGTGTAAATTCGTTCAACCATTGTGGAAGACAGTGTAGTGATTCCTCAAGGAACTAGAAACAGAAATTCAATTTGACCCAGCAATCCCATTACTGAGTATACATCCCAAGGATTAGAAATCGTTCTATTACAAGGACACGTGTATACGAATGCTCATTGCAGCACTGTTTACAATAGCGAAGACTTGGAACCAACCCAAATGCCCATCGATGATAGACTGGACAGGGAAAATGTGGCACATATACACCATGGAATACTATGCAGCCATAAAAAATGATGAGTTCGCGTCCTTTGTAGGAACATGGATGAACCTGGAAACCATCATTCTCAGCAAACTGACACAATAACAGATAATCAAACACCACATGTTTTTGCTCATAGGCAGGTGTTGAACAATGAGAATACATGGACACAGGGAAGGGAGCATCGCACACTGGGGTCTGTTAGGGGAAACTAGGGGAGGGACAGCAGCGGGTGGGGAGCTGGGGAGGGATAACATGGGGAGAAATGCCAGATATAGGTGATGGGGAGGAAGGCAGCAAACCACATTGCCACGTATGTACCTACGCAACAATCTTGCAAGTTCTTCACATGTACCCCAAAACTTAAAACGCAATAAAATATATAATAACAATTTGTTTCCCTTTGGCTCCACAAATAGGCTTCCTACTTATACCTAACAGTTGGAGGAATTTCAGTGAAGTTTCCAGTCTCATTAGCATTCTCTTACCAACGGTTCAACTGAGATGTAATATTGGCCACGGGTTTTTTTTTTAATTCTGTGAGGTCTTGAGTAGGTAGCAGTTTTCAAGGCGAGGCTGGTTTTATTGATATTTTCACTGCTTGTGTGCTTTACTTGTATGAAGGCTACACTCAATTTTGTAGTTTATCTGATGACTTAGGATAGAGTTCACAGTAAAATTCCCAGATGTAAGATTCCAGCTGAAAATTCTTGTTTGTGGCTGGTAACTGCAGATGAAAAGTTTGCTCTTAATAGGCTGTGTGTTTCCACTTACATAGAGCTTAACATAGTCTGGGAGAGGATAAACCACTGATATTGTCTTCATTCTAATCCTCTGGGTAGTAATCAAAGTAATATGTAAATATGTATTTTCAGTGTGAACACTTAGCAAAATATCATTATTAGAATAAAATATTTGCAAGTTACCACCGTTTTTCATTGAGCTAGGATTAGCTCGACACACAGTAGAGTGTAAACAAATAATACACGCTTTGCCAAGTGAAGGCAAACTGAAGAGGCCTAATAAAGATGCATTAGCAAGATTCAAGGCTGCATACGCTTCTAGCTAGGCTTGATTTATTTCAATTTTGTTATGATGTTAGACATTTTTGAAACAATATCAGCATTTTTCATGTTTAAACCTCAGTAGTCTGCATCATTGTAATACTCTAAGCATAGCGGGCTGCCGCAGAGAAGACTGGGCTATTAAATTGGAAGATAATATTTTACAGTACCCTGGTCTGTACAAAATACTCATGAGTTGCTCAAGTAAATTGTCTTTTCCTGGTCTACAGTGCAGGTTCAATTTTCCAAACTTGGCAAAATTTAGAGATATAAGCTGTTTGGGGCCATATGTTTGGCTGACCTTATAGAGTCCAAAAACAGGTGCCGATGAATACATCCTAATCAGCATGTCCATGTGATGACTACCCAGAATATCTTCATACACCACAAAGGCTGACAGAAAAACAGTATGTATAGTCCAGATACAAAATACAAAATCACAGCCATGTAAATTATTTTCCTCTATTAATTTCAGAGATTCATAACCTCAGATATTTCCCCCAATCTTATCTTTGTCTTGGTTTATCTTGTTTCCATAATCCTCTGCATTAATTCCAGGTAACAGCCATGTATCAGTCCGTTGGCTGGTCTAAGTCTTTGATCCAAAAAGCTTTAAAATCTATTCCAGCTTTCTGCATTAGCTCATCTACTTTGTTGATAATCTGAAATGTCCCCTATGTGTGCTAACTGTGCATGATGCTTTAAGTAAACTAGGCACCAGCTTTCGGCCATAAAATCATAATGTATTCCTGTTACTATTTGTTTTTCCATCCTTCTAAGAACTTGGACAGCTTAGGTTAAAAACAGCCTTATTCTCTGAGCTTTTGCATTTAAGGTCATAAAAATTTATATTTATAATATCTACCTATGGAATTAAATGTTTCATTATTTTTAATGACCTTTCTTCTAAGGCTTTATCTAATACTGAAATAGCTACATTCACTTTATGTGCTTAAAGTTTTCCTGGGCTATCTTTGACCTTTATTCCTTTATTAGGTGTCACTTTAAAATAGCTGGATTTTGTCTAGTTCTTTTTAATTTTTTCTGCATAACAATATCTTCTTCCTAATGTATTGTTAGCCATTTGCATTTATTTCAGTTACTATTATTTGGACTTTCCAATGATTTTATTTTAGGCTTTTTACTTAGCACTCACTTTCTGTTTTTTTGATTTTTTTCTCTTTCTTATCCTTCCTTCATTTGGGTTAGTTGATATTTCTCTCAAATCTTTGTGTGTATGTGTGTGTGTGTGTGTGTGTGTGTGTGTGTGTGTTTCTGTGTTTACTAATTGGATCGTTACTAATATTATTTTATTGGTTAACTTACAAATTTCAACATGAGTACTCAACTTAGTAAAATGTATAATGTTTTTCCTGGCTTTCATTTAATACAATAGAAAATAAAGTATTACACTGAAAAAAAATTATAATGTAATCCCAAACTTCAAAACCTTAGATACTTTTTTCACTCATGCTTTCTCAAATCTGATATTGTTGTTGATTATTTTCATTTCTTATTTTACTATAAACTACACAAACCAGTTTATAGTTATGCAAATAGCCAATGTTTTTTCATATGTTGAAAATGGTTTGAAACTAAAAAAAGCCTCACGGGGGTATAATAATAAATTCTTATTAATTTATTAATGCATAAAATGTTGCAAGGCTCACAGTTAAACAGCACATCTCTTTTGTCACTGTTACCACAAAATGAAGAATTGAAAATTAAGAGTTTCAAAAATGTTGCTTTTGAGAGCAACAGTTTAACTTATTACACATTCCGGTTCTGCTCCAAATTTAATGTACATAGGTCCCACTGGCCATCATGTTAACATTTAGATTCTAATTCAAAAAGTCTGAGGTAGGGCTTGAACTTTTGTATTTCTCACAAACTAACAGCTGATACTCCTGTTCACAGTCCATGGATCTCACTTTATTAAAAAGGGAATGGTCCATGTAAGCACTGGAATAAGAACATATTTCATATGAAGGGAGAATAGAACATACTACTTTCTCTATATTTAAGTAGCCAAAGCAAGCTTGAGCAAAAACAAAAAAAGCTGCGGGTATCATGCTGCCTAACTTCAAATATACTATGGTGATCAAAACAGCATAGGAGTGGCACAAAAGCATACACATAGACCAATAGAACAGAACAGAGAACCCGGAAATAAATACACACATTTGTTGTCAATTGATTTTAGACAAAGGTGCCAAGAGCAAACCATAGGGAATGGACATTTTTCTTTAATAAACGGTTTTGGTAAAACTGGTTATCTACATGCAGAAGAATGAAATTAAGCCCTAATCTCACACCCCATATACAAATCAACTCAAAATGGATCAAAGAACTAAATGTATGACCTGAAACCATAAAACTACTAGAAGAAAATGGGAAAAGATCCATGGTGTTGGTCGGGGCAATTATTTTTTGGATATAACCCAAAAAATACAGACAACAAAAGAAAAATATATACAAGTGAGATTATATCAAACTAAAAAGTTACTGCACAGCCAAGCAAACAATCTGCAAAGTGAAGAGACAACCTACATAATGGGAAATATGTTTGCCAACTATATATCTGACGATGAGTTAATATTCTGAACATATAAGAAACTTCACTCTACAGAGAGAAAACAACACAATTACAAAAACAGACAAAGGAGTTGAATATATTTTCCTCAAAACAAGACATAAGTGGTAAACAGGTGTATAAAAAAACACTCAACATCACTAATCATCATAAAATGAAAATTAAAATCATAATATTATCTCACTGCTGTTAACAATTTGTTTTATAATCAAAAAATGGAATATACAAAGTGCTAACAAGGATATGGAGAAAAGAGAACAGTTACATGTTGTTGGTGACAATGTAAATCAGTTAAGCCATTATGAAAAACTGCAAGGAAGTTCCTCAAAACATAAAAATAGAACTAACATATAATCCAGCAATCTGAATACTGGGTATATATCTAAAGGAAATGATATCAATATTTTGAAGAGATATTTATTGCAGCATTATTCATAGTAGCCAAGAAATGGAATCAGCCTAAGTATCTATCATAGGATAAAGAAAATGTGGTACATACACACAATGAAATACTATTTCACCTTATAGAAGAAAGAAATTCTATCATTTGTTACAATTTGGATGAACCTAGGGGACATTATGTTACACAATATAAGCTATGCACAGAAAGGCAAATTCATTTAGATGGTGAATTTTTCAAAGTTTCACTCATAGAAGCAAAGAGTATAATGTTGGTTACTAAGATCAGAGGGAGAAGGGTAGGAAAGAACACAAAATTTCAGTCAGAGAGGAAGCATAAATTCAAAACTATATTGTACAACATGGCAACTACAGGCAATCACAATGTTTTGTATATTTGAAAATCACTACTAAATTTTAAGTATTTTCACCAAACACGCACACATACACGATAAATATATCAGGTAATGCACATGTAAGTGAGCACAAATTAAGCTTTCAACAACATGTATGTATTTCAAAACATCATGTTGGCACATGATAAATATATGTAATTTTATTTCTCATTTAAAAACAAATTGATTACTTAAAAGAACATATTTGTAGGGATTTTAATTACACTAAAAATATTTTTATTTATGTTTTACAATTTCCATGGAAACAACCTGAAGAAAAATTGTCACAATGAAAGTTGGTAAAGTAAGTATAACCAAGTAAATAAAAGTGATATGCTATCTTCATAAACTTCACTTAATTCTGAAACAAAAACTCTTCACAAATAATAAACACCCATGTGTTTTTAGCTGCATAAATGTCTCTTTATATCCAATGTCTTTAAGTCATAGATCAATCTCCTGTTTTTGGTTTATTTATGTTTTCCAAAATAAGCTTAAATGTTTCATTCTAGCTATATATGAGCCATGAGATATCATATGCTAGTTATTTTCCAAATTATTTAAAAATCCACTTTAGGTATCTTTTCAATTAATCTTCTTCATTTAGGCTAGCAAGTGTCATGTTCTAAAATCATTAAATCCAGAGAAAACAGTTAATTTTTAGACTAAATTATCTATTTAATGTTTTTAATGCTTCACAATACCTATGCTTACAATTTTCAGACTTATTTCTTCTTAATTTTTTATTATTCTCAAGATTTTACAACAACTAGAAGAAAAATTTATTAAATTTATAACCTAAATTTGTAACTTAAGAAATTTAATTATGTACTCAGATTTTGAAGAAAATAGAGCCTATATATCTAAGAATTGCCAATAGAAATTTTAAAAAATTGCTTCCTTTGTCTATGAAAAGAAGAAGGCAAGAAAAAAGATGTTTAAATTTATATGAGCTGTTAGGTTTCAAAGAGAGATCAGGTTGATTTAAAGAAGATCTGTTTATGCAAAAGTAATCTTGATTCATTATTACCTTTGATTATGTTTTATTTGGCATGACTGAACCCACTAACTTTTCTGCACCTATAATTATAACAAAATAAATGGAAAGTAAGGGAACTCACGCAGAATATATTACAGAATAACATAATTCATATGTAACAGCAGCATATTTTCACTGTACTGCAATATATGTTAGTCGTTTTTTTTTTCAAAAACATGGTTTTACTTATATGTATATACCTAGGAATACTTGTTTAACATTAAATAAGATAATTTTTATCATCATTATCATTAATCTCCATTCCTTCTGTCTTCTGGTCTCTACTGGAAATCAATTAAGCCTCATAATAAAAGATTATAATCAATGCATATTTGTAGACTAGAAATCAATTTTTTAAATTTTATTTATAATAGAGAATAAAACCTAAATTCAATTCTAGAGTGCCTATTTTAAACAACAAGTTGAAAGATTATTATTATTTTTTTGGTTATTGGTTTAATCATAAACATGTCTGTTTACACTGAACTCCTCATATACGTAAACTGTTGTAACTGATGTTAGACACATGCATACTTGGAACATAAAGTCATATGTAATCCAGTGTCCATATTGAATCACAGGAAAGATATAGCATTTTAATGAATCAATGTATGCACAGTTTTATACATCAAGGCCTACTTATTTCTTGTTTGTTTGAATTTTTATATTCATTTGTGAAAGTTTAAAGACTATTCCCAGGTAAATATAATAAAACACCTATTTGATAATTTGTACTAATATTTGTATTTCCATATCAGCACAATCAATGTTAATAAGTAACTCTTTGTCCATTTATCTTACTTTATATTGAGGAAAGTAATTGATAAGTAGAAAAAAAATCTTAGTGTGTTACTGCTCTTTATTGAATTCATATGTGGAAAGACATTATTCATGTTTAATAGAAAATATAACCCCCAAATTTATGAGACACTAAACAGTTTTGTGTGTAAGGCAGCAAGACCATCATTAAGTGATTTAAAAACTGTATCATGTTATTTTTAATATCACATAATTTAAAATTTTTATGTGGCTTCAGTAGTGTCCTTGACTGTAAGAAGTATCTTTCCAAACTTCATTTGTGTTAGTCCATTTCCATAGCAGTAATGACATTTCTGAAAGAGAGTAATATGGTTTGGCTTGTACCATCCACCTGCAAATGCCACAGGCACTCAACACCAGCCTGTGAAAGCAGCTGCAGGGCTTGTATCCTGCGGAGCCACTGAGGCAGAGCTGCACAAGGCCTTGGGAGCCAGTCCTTTGCATCACTGTGAACTGCATGTGAGACGTGAAGTCAAAAGAGATTCTTCTGAAGCTTTAAGATTAACTACTTTGCTGGATTCCAGACTTGCATGGGGCCTGTAGCGCACCTGAGTTGGCCCGTTTCTCCCTTTCAGAAGGGGAACATTTATCCAATGCCTATACTCTCACTGTATCTTGGAAATAACTAACTCATTTTGTCTCAGGTGAGACTTTAGACTTGGACTTTTGTGTTAATGTTAGAATGAGTTAAGACATTAGGTAACTTTTGGAATGGCACCGTTTGTTTTGTGTTTTGAATTGTGAGAAGGAAATGAAATGACTTAATCCATGTTATTCTTTTAAATAAAAATGTGATGAAATTTCTAGAACTGGATGAGGAGCCAACCTGACTGTTCATACTTCTTACTAAAATACTGTTTATGTTGTTTCCAGTCTTCTGCCAGTATGTGAGAATCCACAATTACTTGGACGTTCCTGCACAGCAGTAGTGCTGATTATTTGGTAATTAAGAGTTTGCGTGTTCTCTCAAAGCAAAATCTCTGCAGCTTATGCGTGACTGGTACCCCATCAGAGGGCAGAGAGTGCACTCAACATTCTTTTTTCTAAGGATAGGAATTGCCAGTCTATTGTGGAATTCAGTCAGAATTTCCTTTTGCATTTTGTTAAGTAAAAAAGCATTAAAAATATTACTTAATTATATGTCAGAAACTCTAAACTTATTTGATGATTTCTGATGGACTTCCCTACAATAAGCAAGAATTGGAATCAATTATCTATGTTCACTGCATGAAGACACAGCCATCAAATATTTCATCAATTGAATGAATTTTTGCTTTGGAAGTGGACTATTATAAGCTGGGCAGTAGCCATGAGCCGTATTACTTTCTATTACAAAGTAATTCATGATACTTTACAGGGATTTTCCTTGAATGTTTAAGCCTATCATTATGTTTAATAAAGTAGATAGGTAGATAGACAATAAATTATCAAACTCTCTCTCTCTAATCACAGTGAAAAGTTACTATATTTTATTAAGCACATCTAAAATTTAATGTTATTTCAGCAACAATTAAAGTACTGACTCAAACTTTCAGATGATCAATTTTAGTTCAAATCATGAGGCATTCTAATGTATAGGATTTTATACATACTTTAGAGTTTTGAGATTTTAATTTAAGAGGGTAAAATTTCAGGAGATAGTAACAAATTCATAGCTTTGAAATTGGCCTTATGAAATGTTCCTGAAAACGATATTCTACTGTAATTTACGATAAGCTTTAGTGTTAAAAAATATTCTGAGGGACTTAATGGTTTCTTTGGAATAGCTCTAAAGGAGGATCCAAAATTAAATATAATTATTCTAAGGTATATTCTCTCATTTAGCTTGTAATCATGTCAAAGAAATTCGACCCCTTTGGAACTAAATCTACTAAACATATATTGTAAGAATGTATTTAAATACTAAGGTTATTTTCATTTCTGTCAATATATAAATGGAATTTGTTCTGTTCTTAGACTGCCAATGTTATTCAACTTCTCTATTCATATTGTAGCTACTATAATAGTCTACATTAAACTTAAACCTCTTTCTGGCTGGGTGTGATGACTCATGCCTATAATCCCAGTACTTCGGGAGACCAAGACAGGCAGATCACCAGAGGTCAGGAGTTCAAGACCAGCCTGGCCAACATGATGAAACACCATCTCTACTAAAAATACAAAAATTAGCTGGGCATGGTGGTACACACCTGTAATCTCAGCGATGAGCGAGGCTAAGGCTAGAGAATTGCTTGAGCCTGGGAGGCAGACTTTGCAGTGCGCTAAGATCAGGCTACTGCACTCCAGCCTGGGTGACAGAGCGAGACTCAGTCTCACAAAAAAAGATAAATAAAATAAAATAAACTCTTGCTTTTATAAATTACTCAGTCTTGGACATGTCTTCATAGCAGTGTGAAAATGGACTAACACAATACTCAATAGCAAAATAAAGAAATAAATGTCAGAAGTGTTATCACAGAAGCCTGATAGAGAAACACAATGGAATTTGAATTCAGATTTAACATACAGAAGTACTTCTATCTGCTTTAAACTGACATAACACAATTACCCTTGGCTTCAAAAAACATGGATTAAGTAATACAAAAAACCCAGTAACTATGCAAACTATTGAGGAAAGTCTATACTTTATAATTTTTAACATGCCTTAAGCATTCTGATGAAAATTATTGTCAAGTGCTCTTTTTATGAATTTCATGTTAGCTTGATTAGCAACACAAAGAAGTCCTGCTGATTAAGTCTTACTATATCTGTTTTGTGTTGAGAAAAATGAAGTCTCATCAAGGTTAGAAATGTCCCCAAGCTATTCATCTAACCAAGAAAGAGTGATAGACTTAGAAACCCAGCAGTCTACTATCAAAAACCATGTTTTTATAGTTCACTTTGCTTTCTAGTAGGTGCTGGTAGTTGCAGAATCTATTTAAATGAAATCCTGTTTTGTGATTAGATCTCTCTGCTCTCATCAGTCCTAGCAGATCATTTTGAAATAATAGACAAAGCACTCATGAGTGTTTCTTCTACTTAACCCAATCTAGATACCTTAAAGGATCTTCAAAGCAAAAAGAATTTTCAAAACAAATAAACTTTTGGAAAGTTAATAGTTATAATCTTGCATTAAACAGGAAATGGCTTCCACAAATCATGAACTATGAGGCTATGGCCTGAATATATGAAGTCCAACTAAGTATATCAGTGTAAGAGCTTGCCAAGTGATTTAAACTGCCTAAGAAAACAAAGGGTCACATAACTGGGGCTACCTAATTTATGATCATTAATTCCATAGATCATAATCATGTTATAGGAAGTACCATTTAGAAATTTCAATTTTATTTAGCTATCTTAATGTGGTTGCACATTTAACATCCAGTATTAAAATTGTGTATTTATAGCTCAAAGTATTATACAAAGTCCTACATCTTCCCAAGAAAAGATCTGTCAAAAATAAAATCACTAATATTTGCCAATTTTTACATTTTTCAAGATTCCAAGAGTGGGGTAAGTGACGAATTCACCAGAGTGAAGTATCCACCAACCTCAGTTGATGATAGACAACATGCTATTATTTATTTATTTGTTTGTTTTATTATGTCTTTGAGGCCAAAAAATGGGACTACACAAATTAAAATAAATAACAAACAGCAGCTGAAAGTTTTCCTGGCCACCAAAGGAAAATTAAAAATTTGGGACATGATTATTTATTATTTCTAACAGAGAGATCAAAATGAATTCCTAAATGGAAACAAAACTTAGTACTAAGCTGTTAAAAACATTAAAAACAATTTCTCATGTGGAGTTGCACTTAGCAGGCATAAAATGACATGGAAGTAAATATAAACATATATCATTTCATAAATGATAGCATTAATTAATGATACAGGGAAATTAACAAGGTAGCCAGACACAGTTTAATAAATTGATGTTTGCAGAAGGCATGAAACTTCCTTATCAGGGACAAATAAATTAACTACTCTAACACAGTGAAAAGCATAGGCTTCATCATATGTCCATCAGATGTCGTTGCCACCCAAACTCACAGGGCAACATAGATATCAAATATTTGCTGATTTTGTGCTATCCTGTGAACATATGTTCTCCTTACCTTGAATAATCCACTGGCATCAGAAGGCAACTGAGCAGGTGTTTTAATTTATCTTTTGAGAAAAAATAGTCATGCTTAGAAATTTGCCTCAAACACTAAAAACAAAAACAATGAAATGTCTAATTACTTCTAAGCTTTGTACTAATTTAAGGACTTGTTAAATTCTATTGCATCTTTTAGATTTTGGTTCACTGTTTGATTTTGTTTATGTGTCTCTTCTTTATGGGTTACAAATATGTGCTGTGAATACTAACAATGTTCTGTGAAGATATTTCCAAGTTAAATTGGATTCTTTCTGCTACTAGCTGTGCCAGCATATTCTGCTACTAGCTGTGCAATATATTTGACATAATTGTGAAACAGAATAAAACCTAGAGTAGAACATTTCCATAGCTGTCTGTGATCAAGTGTTTATTTGCAAACTATTGTCAAATTATCAAAATGTCAAAAAATTAGCTTTCTCTCTGCAATTTAAATCCATTCATGCGGCATATCAGATCTACATAATTAATTGCAATTACATTGATGATAAGATTTTGTCAGAAAAACTCTTGTGAGGTTATTCATCAATTGAAAAGTATGTAGAGGAAGACCTATTGAAAGAGCTCAGCAAAAATAGTTATTGGAATCTTCAGCAGCTACCATAAAGTCAAACATAATTATTTCTGTTTGCCAAGAATTCACTTAAGATACATAAGTCCTGTTACATATAGAACATTAGCATGTATTTTAAATGGAGAGTAGTAATTCAGAAAAGTCATTGCAGGAAGAAACATGAAATCCCACATATGTTTGTTCATGCCACGCCAGGTAACTTAGTTACTGAGCAACAAACTGCAACAGTTCTTTATCCCTAAGGGAAGGTATACTATGTTGACGGATGTTCCTTTTACTTAAACACAGTTAAGTGTATTTCTTTGTTACACAAAGCCTTAAAAAAGGTTAAACTGAGGAATCATTTGCAATAAATAATGATAGAACATATTTGATATGATAGTTTTATATAACATTGTACACTTATGTCTGATTTAATTAAGGAGCAGATAAATATATGTTAAATGAAACGGGGTTGAAAAAAATAACATATGTTCATAGAATTAGATGATATTTTTTATTTATTAAGTTTGATCATAGCATAATTGAGTAAAAACTTTTAGCCATTTGGAAATTTGTTATTCACCTTATATAAGCATAGTGTTAACTAAAATGAGCAAAATAACGTACTTAGATTTTGTGGTTTACGTAAGTTAGATCTACAATTTTTGTTTTTTCCATAAGTAAGGAAAGAGAGTTACAAATTTTAAAGAAAAAATACAGTGCTCATTTTATTCCATCATTTAGTTGTATTCGATTAAGTTTTATTTTCACTATAAAAATATTTAAAAATTATACTTTTGATCAGCAAATTAATATTGAATGCCACAACTCCATAATACTGTCCTCATGTTTAAGGTATACAGTAAAGAGGAAATACAGACCATATTCATAGTGAAAATGTAATACATGCTTTTCCAAAACCTGCAAACCAGAGTCTATTATTTAGGTCTCCTAGACTCTTCATTAATGCATATATTTCATTGGTCTAAGGACACTTTTTTCCTGCAAGTAATCTGCCTTATTCCTAAACTAGTATTCTGCCTCATTCCTTAAATGCTGGATCTGCAGATGATGCTGAACCTGTATATACTGGCTCCATCCTAAAGCTTGTTTAAAGTCAATGCTTATCCTTGTTGGGCAAGAAGTTGTTATATATTTTAAATATCTCCCATATTGCTTCTATGTAGTCAAGATAATAAAGTGGTTGAAATGATCATTTCATATGATTTATTGAAAAATACTGAATGCTTTTTGAACATTATAATAAATGCAGAAAAATCATGATCATAAATTATTAATAACTATAATGAGAGGAAGAATATTGCTCTATTAGAAGTAGAGGTATAGTGTTGGCTATGTCTACCTTTGTTCATTTTAAAATTTCATTTACAATAATTGTTTTCATTGTATTTTGAACTATACAAGACTGTATATGAATGATAAAAATTTTATGATTATTAAGAATTTTTACTTACATATTACATAAATTCATTTTCTAAATTCAAATTGTTATATCCCAATTATTATTATTAAATTATATATCCAAATTATTATTAAATCATTCATTAGATGACTAGGTTAAACAAAGAAGATTCACTACAAGGAATTCTAAATAATGTAAATTTGTAATAGATAATATCGTAGTGTCCCTGCTAAGAAAAATGTTCAAGTCTGAGTGCCACTGGAAATTTCCTTTAAGATGATAGTGATAATCTTTGTTGTTTGATTTTTCATTTGCTTTGTCTTTGTGTGTGTGTGTGTGTGTGTGTGTGTGATATAGAGTCTCTCTCTGTTGTCCTGGCTAGATTACAGTGGTACGATCTCAGCTCACTGCAACCTCCACTTGCTGGGTTCAAGTGATTCTCCCGCCTCACCCTCCCGATAGCTGGGATTACAGGCGCATGCCAACATTCCTGGCTAATTTTTGTATTTTTAGTAGAGACGGAGTTTCACCATGTTGGTCAGACTGATCTCGAACTCCTGACCTCATGATCTGCACACCTCAGCCTCCCAAAGGGCTGGGATTACAGATGTAAGCCACCACGCCCAGCTCTGAAATTCTTAATAATTCAATATTTGACCTTTTGTAAGTGACACCATATAGGACATTGAATGTCTATGTACATAAGGAGAAAATATATGTGCACTATGTGTTCACAATTCCGTAACATTCCATTTGCATACAGAATTCTACATGCCTCAGGAGCACACAGTTCTGGAGGTCACAAGAGGCACTGGAGTTTAGCCAGACCCCAAGCTGGTACAAGGTAACTGTGTTGCATAAATGATTAAGGGGGGCACTGACAGTCTGAGAAGCAACACACTCCTTTTGAACCAGCACTTGCTTTGAAAGCACATAAAGTGCCACGCATGGTGGATTAAGCCTGTCATCCCAGGACCTTGGGACACAGAGGCAAAAGGATCCCTTAAGGCCAGGAGTTTGAGACTAGCCTGGGCAATACAGTGGGGACATGATCTAAACACACACACACACACACACACACAAACACACACAGAGAGAGAGAGAAAGAGAGCGATAAAGCATGAAAAGTTAATCACATTCTAAGAAACAAGAATGATCAAGGAACTCTACTTTTTCATGTTACTTACCTGAATGAGATTTATGTGAGTTTACAAATGATGCAATAAAATTTAAGTAACTTTCGTGATTCCTCAGATGAGTTACAAGCTATTATATATGTATTTAAAGCAGGCATTGCATAATATAAAGGTGAACAGTAAAAATTTATGTGAATAATCTCATTTTTTAAACTTAGAATGACATCAAAAGAACACTTAAAAAGATACCATGACAATGACAGAGAGAGAGATAAATGAAACTACAGAAGAAACAATGTAAGTTTTATATTTTAGTTTCATTACTGACAGTTTTTTCTTGCTTTTTGAAAGAGAGTTTTCATATATTCACTATGTCCCATAAATTCTATGGCTTCCAGGTTCTGATGCTAGTTAATGATGACCTATGACTAGAGCAGAGTCTGATGTGAAGCTCAACCTTTCTAAATCAGAAGAGAAGTGCCAATATAAAATTGCAAAGGTCTTTTTTTTTTCCAAAAGGAGGGGGAAAAAAGAAGAAGAAAGATCTCTAATGTGGTGCATTTGACTATATATGCAACTCTGAGTTCTGTCAGAAAATACAGGCCTGAATTATTGACAGGTATTTATTTAAAAAATAAATAGAAAAAAGATAATTTTAATGTAGTTGTTAGAAAATGTTATATAAAAACAGAAGGTAATTATGGTTTCCTACATTTTTGCTACAAAGGGTATTTGGGGAATCAGAGCACTGGCATCATTTAAGATATTTTTGGAGATATTTAGATAATTTTGATCTCAAATCATACTTAGGATCTACTAAATCAGAATCTTCAAAAGCATACCTGGGAAATCTTGCTAATGTGTAGATTCCAATTTAAATTCTAGGAATATTTCCCAGACCTACTACTGCAACTAAAAAGCTGCCAGGTGGGGCTGATGCTGCTGTTGTGCCTCTAGCACTAACCAACATGTGTCAGTGGTTAACCAGATATTCATAAATAAACACAGAAATGTAAACAACAAATATTGCCTTAACTAGACCCTGCAGCAAACAATATTGGTAAGTTAGACAGAGGAAAAGGACATGCTTGGGGAGGGGGATGGTAAAAATGCTAATATATATACTTTTTTTTTTTTTTTGGAGACAGAGTTGTGCTGTTGTTGCCCAGTTTGGAGTCCAATGGCTCAATCTCGGCCCACCACAACCTCTGCCTCTCGGATTCAAGTAATTTTCCTGCCTCAGCTTTCTGAGTTAGCTGGGATTACAGGCATGTGCCACCACACCAAACTAATTTTTGTATTTTTAGTAGAGATGGGGTTTCTCCATGTTGGTCAGACTGGTCTCAAACTCCGGACCTCAGGTGATCCCCCGCCTCGGCCTCCCAAAGTGTTGGGATTACAGGCATGAGCAACCACGCCTGGCCAAGAATGCTAATATATTTTTTAGCACAGGAAGACATCAGTAAACTATTTCTAAAATAGAAAATAATATCTCTTTATATTAAGACCAATTATTGAATGAAATGTTAAAACAGTCATCCTAAAATTGAATTTCAGTGTAAGAATTCAAAAATTGCCCCCTCATTTTTTCATTAGACATTAATTAAACAGAAGAATTTATGAAACTCTAGAGCATTAAAATGCATGAAAAAGAAAGAATTGCAAGTTTGTATGTATATACGTTTGAAACTGGAGTTTGCTTGCATCTCCTAATTGAATTAAGATAATGTACACTAGTATAAAAATGCTCTGGATTTCAGATTTATCTGAAAAATAAGAGTCAGTCAAAATGCAAGCTGATTTTGGAAGCATATATATCAAGAATACAACTGTATATGACAATTACATATAATTAGAAGACAATTATACCTGCATAAAACAAAATGTGAGTGTTGCTATCCATTTGTACCAATATTGTCCTTCTTATTTTCAGTTCTCTGGCTTCTCTAATCCTATCCAAACATGTGTGACTTCTTTTGCTTGGCAAGAGAATAAGCAAAATTGTAAGATGTTTTAAGACAAAGTTCTGTGTTGGTACAGATCCAGATTTTGGTGAAGTTCCAGACATTTCAAATCATTTAAACAACAAAAACAATAATAACAAAAGCAGCAAAAATCCATATGGTCCAGAATGGGGCAATAAAACATTTCCTTTCAGCTCTGTTTGTATTTTATGCATCCGTTAGCTAAACGCTTACCACACAAGAAGCACAATGCCTTTTCATCCTTTGTGCTATGCAATGAAAGTAAAACTGAAAGATACACAATTTTCACCCCCCACATTCTTTCTTTGACATTTTCAGCATTAAGTTGAGATGAATGTAAACAAAGACAGATGTCCATAATCACTATGTCAAGATGTTTTCATTAATTCTTCTCAAATGGAGATTCTGCTACACATTCTAGTTTGGGTATGATGAACAATATACATTCCTTAAACATGTCCTGCAAAGCCTGATGGGCCCCAAGAGTCTTTGAAAAGAGACATTATATTTACAACAAACATAATATAAATAGTTTCACCAAAAGATTTTTCAAAATAAGAGATGAGATTTAATTTAAAAAAATAAAATTTTGGTCTATTCATTGAATCTGAACATAATCTGACAATTTTAGCACCCAAAGACATGTAGGTGAAAACCATTTCCCAGTACAAATCATATACGATAATTTGTGATGTATTTGGAAGTAAGGTTTGGGGAATTCAAAAGAGTCGAGTAAGGACAAGATATTCTAGACAGAAGTCTTAGAATTTTCTGTCTCTAGTCATGTGAGACATAATCACATTTCCAAACTAATTTTAGGAAAGTCTAAGTGAGGTCTTAACTGTCTTATGGACAAGGTACAAATAAGTTGTGATTATTTCTTCTCTTCTAACTTCCTTGCTGCTCTAATATTTCTTCTGCTTTTTATTATATAAAGTTAAAAAAGAAAAATAAATCCACAAATCATGAAGGTGATGGTGAGACAAAAATATTGTATTGGATCTTTAAAAGTGAATTAAAGTGTTTACTATTATTATTATTGTTGTTGTTATTATTTTGAGACAGGGTCTCACTCTGTCACCCAGGCTGCAGTATGGTGGCAGGATAAAGATCTCACTGGATCCTCAACTTCCCCAGCTCAAGGGACCCTCTCACCTCACCCCGCAAATAGTTGGGACCACAGGCATCCACCACCATACCCAGATAATTTTTTAAATTTTGTAGAGGCAAGGTCTAACTATGTTGCCCACTCTGGTCTCAAACTCCTGGGCTCAAGCAACCCTCCCACCTTGGCTTTCCAAATTGCTGAGATTAAAGGTATGAGCCACCATGCCTGGCAAACAGAAGTATTTAATTGATTTATTTTAACTAATAGTAAAATAGTTTTAGTCATGTTTAAGCACAAACTCATGTACCTACAAGTAATAACATGTGTAGCAAAATACTACAGCATCATTTTGTAACCAAATGATTTATTTTGTTGATTCTTGTTTGGAATTTAAAAGCTGAATAATGTTGATTTTTCTGGGTTAGTTTCCTAATGCATATATATATATATAATAAAACATTTTCTAACTACCTTATAGGTTAAAGTATGAATCAAATTAATTAAATAATATGAAAATGATTTTGTCAATAGAATAATAATTACGATTCAAACTAATTCAATTAATTTACTTCCAAAAGTTAAAGACAAATGTAACTGCATATTTGGTTTCTACATGGAAAAGTAGTAACTCAACATTCTAGAGAGAATAAGAAGAATAAAAGTGTTGATCTGCTGTCACGGGTGGGTACAGATACCTGTTCCTACAAATAGGGCCATCTGTGTGTACTGCAGGTTCACTGCTCTGTGACAACTTCCTGCTGAATGTAACACAGCTAAATCTAGGCAAATTATATGAATATGACTTCATTTTCAAATATGTTAGGCATTTATTTTATTGTCAAGAAATATTTTTATTTGTTATTAAGTTTTGTGGCCCTAGTAATTTTATTGCACATTTAAGAAATAAATCATTAACCACTCTTCTACATATTTGATTGCTTTGATAATCTACTCACATTTAGAAATATTTTCTGAGTTATATATTCCAAATTATTCCTAAACAAAAATTTTCAAATAAGAATCTATTTATGAACAAAATTTGTCGATTATAATGGTGTATCTTTTAATCTATATAAGGCAAAAGTTCTAGTTCTTTATCATTCTTACCTAATAAATAATTTTAATAGTAATCTCAAAGTATATGAAAATATCTGTGTGCTTTATATCATATTGTTTAATAAAAATGGTAAAATGTTGTAAAATGTTAAATGTTGTAAAACGGTAAATGTGAATTAACAGAGTTGTGAATCCACCTCTTCTCCCTTTCTCTCCATGGATCTCTGAAATGCACCACTTTTTGTTCTGGCTATTCCTAGCTTCCACCTCAAGGACCTTTTCAAGTACATACTGGCACGTAGTCAAAAGTTTTAGGGTTGGGAGGAACAGCAAGGTGCTTAGTCATTTTCACTAAAAACAGATCTCCCTTTGCTTAAAATTGCACTGCTACCCATTTTCCGTCTGCATAAAAACAGGGCCTCATACAAACAGTAAAATCATGGTTGATATCCCCAGAACTCATCCATTTTGGCATTTTTTCTAATCTAAGATGATGTTGCTAACATGATCTCTATTATTCCTTGGCATATAAGACTGTACTTTTAAAATATTTCTTATACTTACTCATACATAATTTATATATTCAGATGGAATTTTTCTCTGGCACTGTGTACCTTTGCAAACTTCCTCTGGCTTCAAATATTTCACATAGGTAATATATAAATAAGACAGAATAGACCTCCATCACAACCAATTTCTTGAAGTTCGGCATTTTATTTCACATCAATTTCCCCTTTGAGTGTTGTCCTTCAGGGTTCAGTTGCAGAGAACATAATCCACTCTAGTTTAAGTAGAGTGAGATTTCCTCATAATTGGGAAGATAAAGACTTCTTCATTCCTGGATACCTAACAACTGATAAACCTTTATTAATTTTATTTTAAATGTTTTTCATAGACTTTTACTTATATCAATTATCTTAATTCTGATCCTTAAAATTTTAAATTTACTCTCAGCCTGTTAAAGTGTGCCAAATTAAACACGAATTTAACTTAACTCTTAAGAATTCTACATATTTTAAAATTTATATTTGACTACTATTTTTTCTGCTGACAATATGTGTACCAAAAAAGAAGAAGAAAAAAAAAACCAATGAAAACAGTCTCTTTTACATTCATGGCCATACATAGTCATTTCCTAAATTTGGTAAGTTTATTAGTTAGCTTCTTTTAGTGGCAAAGAACACAAACATATGTGAATTGCTTCAATTAGTGGAGGCTCATTTGTAGGATTAGAAGTAAATAATCCATTAAATAGATGGCTAGCTTCAAGGCAAACATTCTTAAGAACTCAGAATTGCACACAAAATTGCTTAGATTTCTGTCATAATTTATTCAAAAATTGAAATGTCTGTTTCCTTTTTTTACATCTGCCCTAAATCCCACTTATTCCCTGTTTCAGTAAATGGCCTTGTTTCCTATAAATTTAATCAGGCTAGAATCATGGGAGCTGTTCCTGAAATCTTTCTCTCCCCAGCGCCTCATACCCTATAATACTCCTGGCTTGATCCTGCCAATTCTCTCTATAAACTTAATCATAAGTCCATCAGCAGGTACTGTCCAATCTTTGTTTTATTGAACAATCTATTATATAATGAATAAAAGAGAAGATCCAACTAAAAGGAGAAATTACATTTCAAGGGTTTTACCGAATAGAACTCTTCTTGGATAAGACTTTTAAATAATGATTATAAAGTGATAAAACATATTAACAAGGCATTCAGTAACAACCAAGTATCAGAGACTATTTAAAACTCATACATGGAAAAAGAGCCCAAGAGAACTAATAGAAATGAAAACATTGTTTTGGAATTAAAAAACGCTATGAATTGTTTCAACAGGAAATTAGACAGAGCTGAATAATTTATTAAAAAGGGTAGTCAGAGGAAATAAGCTAGAGTACATGCAACCCAGGAAAGTGAAGAGGTGGAATAATATGTTTTCCTCAAAGTATCCATCTCTGTCTCAGCTCATTTGTTAAATCTGTCAGTCCCTTAGTAATGTATGTGACACTGACTGACCTGAGACACCCTGGTTTCAATTTTACTAAGGATGACACACTTGAACTGGCACTCTTTAATGCTATAATGTAGGCAACAGAAGATAAAACATTCAGAAGCATATGTGCCTTCATAACATCTTCACTAACACTGAATAAAAATTAATATATTCTGCCTACATGAAGATTAAACCAAAATGATCATATTGATCCACATTTCTCGGAAATACTAATAGGTTTTAATTATAAAATTCTAGGCTTCTTTATCTGTTGATTTGAGATAGAAACTATTATTTTAAGATATTTTAATTATTTATTTAAAGATTCAAAATATTTGAACATAAAACTCAAGATATTTCAAGCCAAAATTCTGAAAAAATATTTGTTAGTTTCTCTTTAATTTTATGATTATATAAATATTCTCATATTAGCTTAGTATCTTACATCTTCAAAACCTCCAGAAACCTTTAAGTTATACAATAAGCATTTTTTTAGAGTGGTATATGTTTAGTTAATCATTGATTAAAAATGGAAAATTTTAGTTAATATTACATATTTTTCTTCATAGGCCCTGGAAAATGGTACAGGTGACATTTATTTAGAAGTTATTTTACATATTAGCATAACACGTCAATCTAAACATCAAATGAATTACTAGAAAAATGCATACTTATAATTTAGGCAAGATGTTCTAATTTTATAATAATTTCACTTAATGTTGTTTCAAAGAAACACATGCACAAGCAGACCTAAGGAGTGGGAATTATTTTATTAGTTTCTTACTTCTTACACCTGCCAAAATATGTCAGTCTTGCCTTAGAATTGCCAATTGTGTCTGACATTAAAAAAAGGTTTATATTTTTAATTATCAAGAAAATGCAGAGTCCAAAAATACTATTCTTATTTTTGTTCTAGATTAGATTTACAAGCCATTGCCAACTGGAGATACTCGTAATAAAAATCTGTGTTTCTCTGTTACTTTGTTTCGTTTTTATGATGAACTTTCGCTTTGTTTTTCTGATTATCTCTCTGTCTTTGTATAACTTGGAAAATTTCCTTAAACCCCTGTTCACTTCGTTAGGGCCTTGACGTGAGAATGGATTGTGTCAGCTACTTCTCTGAGAACTTATCTTGCCAACGTTTTCCTTCCTCCTTCTCATACAGACAGCTTACTGGGTCTCAACTGGAGTTTTTTCCTGGAAGCAAATCAATACCACCCAACTTGGTGTACATTCCCAAAATTTAAACACATTCCAAGCCTGACTCTTTCAACTAGATCTCTTAAAATAGTTTTCCACTTGGATATTAAGAGCTTAATGTGCCGCAAAAAATGTTGGACACAATATTCTAGACTACTGATACTTTCATGGAACCAACTGTATTAAAAATTTATTTCTTTTTTTAGTCTTGGAAACTCTTAGTAGCCATATGTGGCATCTATACTGGTTTTCAGTGAACTTTTTTTTTTTTTGAGACAGAGTGTTGCTCTGTCACCCAGACTGGACTACAGTGGCGAAGTCTCGGTTCACTGCAACCTCTGCCTCCAAGGTTCAAGCAATGCTCCTGCCTCAGCCTCCTGAGTAGCTAGGACTACAGGGGCACGCCACTATGCCCGGCTAATTTTATTTTTAGTAGAGACAGGGTTTCACCATGTTGGCCAGAATGGTCTCAATCTCCTGACCTCGTGATCTGCCCACCTTGCCCGCCCAAAGTGCTGGGCTTGCAGGCTTAAGCCACCGTGCCTGACCCTCAATGAACTTATCTATTGAAAAACCTCAATAAAGGTTTTCAAGAACTGTAGAAGAGAACCAGAGTGTTGAAAAAGGAACAAAAGTAGTACTATATGATTACGTTCTTAGAGTTTCCTAAGAACGGGACTTAGTAAGGAATCCACTGATAAGGGGGATTCCAACATTTCTCAGAATTTCAACAGTAATCATTCTCTGCATGGTGGCATTTTCAGTGGGAGGATAATGCTGTGGACCTCCTAATAATCACCAGACATGGCAAAACTTACCTTTCAGAATCCACAAGGAAAACATTACTATTAATGGGCAACAATACCTGAGAGGCCATCAAGATAACTTGATCCACAGGGCTTGGTGATAATGACTAAATAGATCATGGTTTCCCTAGAATAGAAATGGATAGCCAATATGGTGTGACTTGATTTGTATCAATAAAAGCTCAAGAACTGGGGAGTACACATTTTGTTAAGAGGGTAGACTTCATGTCAAATATCCTTAGCATATACACCCACACACACACAAAAGACACAAGAAAAGTTTGAGAGAGAATGGACACACTGATCATCTGGATTGTGGTGATGTTAACACAAGTGCATAGATATGCCCAAATCCACCAATTTGTATACATTAATTATATGCAGTTTTTTGTATACCAGGTATACTTTTCAATAAAGCTGGGAAACATGGAAAAAAGTCAGGGAAAGGCATGGTTCTTCTGTCAGTTTCTAGTTCACAAATCCATAGGTCATTTTCACAGGTAGAGATCAGATCTCCTTGAGGAAGAACCCTGTAATGCCAAAGGACACGCATGCATTTTCCAGCATAATTATGTATAAAAAAATGTCAAGACTTTGTAAGAAATGATTGATAAGTTGTCTTTTCTTACACTGACACCATGGTTTTCCAGATAAAGTGGGAGCTACTGAAGGCTATATGCTAAATATTTTACTTTTTTTTTTTTAAGAGTTGGGGAAATGGGGCCACCAACACAACTGTGGTTATTTCTTTTGGGCGAAAATTTAATAACTTGGGATTGATATATTAAGAAATTCTAAAACCTTTGGTTTCTAATTTATAGGTTACAACTTATTAGGGTTAGAAAGACCACATAAAAATATAGACACTTAACCGGGTGTGGTGGCTAATGCCTGTAATCCCAGCACTTTAGGAGTTTGAGGTGGGTGGATCATCTGAGGTCAGGAGTTCAAGACCAGCCTGACCAACATACAGAAACCCCGTCTCTATTAAAAATACAAAATTAGCCAGGCATGGTGGCGCAGGCCTGTCATCTCAGCTATTTGGGAGGCTGAGGCAGGAGAATTGCTTGAACCTGGGAGGTGGAGGTTGCAGTGAGCTGAGATAGCACCATTGTACTCTAGCCTGGGCAACAAGAGTGAAACCCCATCTCAAAAAACAAAAAATTTAAAAAAATAGACACTTCTCCCTACTTTGCCAACATAGTAATTTAGAAGCAATAACACATTGTATAATGATGTACAGTGATTAGTGATGCCAATAAAGACTTGAAGGTTTCTGGTGTAGCTGTGCCCTCTATTCCTCCTATTCAATTCTCTTTCTGGCATCTGCAGATACCAGATGGATGATGGACAACTCTGAACTTACCCAAAGTCCACACAACAACACGGTATTGAGTGATGAATAATTAAATCTTGATATGCTACCAGTAGAGAGAATCAAAAGCAATTAACTGTTACTTAACAAAGGCAGTAGTACACACTAACTGTCTTGCCTGAGAGCTATGTCAATTTTCTTATTCTTCTTACAATTTATTCTGCAGGGACACTGGTGATTTTGACATTTCATTAGATATTCCACTGGTGCAATGTACTGATTACATCACGCTAATTGGATCCAGTGAGTATGGAGAATCAAATATCCTAAACAATCTAGAAAGAAAATGTGTGCCAGAGGTGGGCAAATACAATTAGCAGAGATTACATGGTTATTTGAAAGGCTGAAATCTTTAAAAGTCAAATCGTCTGTAATATGCTGGGATATGCTTACTGTGATAAAGGATGAGTTTTTGCACTTTTCACATCCTATATGAACGAAAGATGAGCAGTGTTTGGTGAAAGTCTTTGGATTTTAGAGACATTGTATATCACATTTAGGAGTATAACCAAGCCCCATTTACTGGGTACCTCTGAAGGTGTTTCCTTTTAGATGGACTCAGAAGCTCTGTAGTCAATGAAAGATGTGTAAGAAAGCACTTAGTCCACATTGCTCAGCATTATGTGATGGTTCTTTAAGTATGCATAGTGAATGAACATATTACAAAGAGTCATTGGAAAGGTCTGATAGGAGAGACACAGCTGGGAATTCTATAATTCTAGAACATCTTAGAGCCAAGAGTTTTCTCTCTGAAAAACATCTCCTCATGCCCTAGTGAAGACAAGTGATTGAAAAGTGAACTGCATAGCGTATCTATCAGTTTATAAAATTGTGCATGGTCAGCTGTAAATCGTGTGATAGAAACTGTGCACTAGAGTGCAGCTTTAAACTGATTTGGAAAGCAGCAATTTATATAAATAAGTGGACCAGATTCTCATGTTACTTTCCTCTTTTCTTCTCTTTTAACTCACAGCCTTGGCCTCATAAAGGACTTCCTATGAGGCCAAGGATATGAGTTAAAAGAGAAGAATGACAGAGGAGAAAAGGTCTTTGCCTTAAGAGACTGGTTAGCGTACTAAGCTGGTGCTTGCTAGGATATGTTTCTGCCATTTTATAGCCCCACCAATGGGGAGTCCTAAAAAACAGTGGTGAAGATAAATCTTTCCACTGGAAAGAGCTAGGAGTAGTACAATTTGTCATCAACTTAATATGAGCAGAGGAATATCTGGAATAATAGTCAGTGCCACTGACTATTAGGCACTGACAAATAGCTTGGCCGGTTTTATTAGAAGTCAGTAAAGAAAAATGCTGGGAAAGCTGATAAAATACGCCTAAGGAAGAGTTATATGGATGGACAAATTGGAATGGGTATGAAGTGGATTTATTCTGCTGGCTGAAATAATTCTGATTATGAAGATGATAAACATTGCCTTTATACTTATGAGGAATGTGAGAATTATAGCCAAAACTAAGAGGATTCAATTGGGCATTTCTTTCTATTTCTGTTCTCAGGAATAAAAAGAAACAAAAAATAATTTTAGCAACGAATTTTAGCAACTAAAGCTTCGGATTTTATAGAGATAGAGTCCTGGGAATATTCCACCATCAGGCCTGAGCGTATGGGGTGATAGATTTGACAAATGATAGACCTAAAATTGCAAGGTGTCAGTAAACACACTGTTTACCCTTCCTCACCCATATAGACCATACCAAGATGCATTTGTTTTAAATGGCTTTGAGGAGCTATCCATGATGGCCAAGCAATCCTGTATGTGTGTTGAAGAGCTAAGACCAGGTTCACTGAAACACCTTTCATTTTGTCTTATTCTTGTCTTTGTGAGACTACCACATCGCTATAAAATGTTAGCACATAAGCTCTGACCTCGGCTCTGTAATTAAGAAAATCAGGTGGCCAGGTGCAGTGGCTCACATCTATAATCCCAGCACTTCGGGAGGCCGAGGCGTGCAGATCATGAGGTTAAGAGATTGAGACCATCCTGGCCAACATGGTGAAACCCTGTCTCTACTAAAAATACAAAAAAATTAGCCAGGCATGGTGGTGTGCACCTATACTCCCAGCTACTCAGGAGGCTGAGGCAGGAGAATCACTTGAACCTGGGAGGCAGAGGCTGCAGTGAGCCAAGATTGCACCATTGCACTCCAGTCTGGGGGACAAAGGAAGACTCTGTCTCAAAATAGGGAAGAAAACTAGGTTAAGAGGGCTGCTCCTACTTTTTGCTGAATTATGACTTTTCCTAAATTATCATATCTTTCAGATTAAGTTTGTACCCTCATTTTACCATAAACTGTTGCAAACAGATAATATGTGCATATATATGCATAACAATTATATGCCAAAGATAGAATCATAACACAATATTACTTCAGTGGTCCAGTGCATTGTTTCCTTTCTTAAAATTAATTGAATCACCATTAGGCTTTATTACTAGCCCAGCATAAAACTATCAGGATTAACAAACAAACCCATCAAAAGCTGGGCAAAGAATATGAACAGACACTTCTCAAAAGAAGACATTTATGCGGCCAAGAAACGTAGGAAAAAAGCTCATCATCACTGGTCATTAGAGAAATGCAAATAAAAACCACGATGAGAAAAAAATGAACCTTTTATTTTACTTTATTTTTTTTTAAGGATTATACTGGTACTTCTTAAGACATATGGATTTTCTGAAAAGTATTTCAAATCTAAAGTAGTTTTTCACTAATACATCATTAAAAAACAAAAGTCTTACTATGCAGGCTGCCCAGCAGCATGTCAGCTAAATGCTAGATCTCATATAGTAGAAGGGAAACAAAAGGGCCTTGAAATACAAGGAATTGAGATTTGGCAGATGCTGATGAATCTGAACATCTGGATTCTAGGCCCATCCTTCCTTGTATGAGGAAACAAGTCTTTCCTTCAATAAAGATCATGCCATGATTTTAACGCAGTCAGTTTACTTGCAAAGAGAACCCTATATTCTTCAGGAACAATCACTAGGTCCAGAAAATGTAACAGAAGTAAAACTCCAACATGATCCAGAGGAAAAAAAAATTGAATTTGGCTTCCAAAGAAAATACATATATCTCAAAGGAACAGTGAATTCATTCCAACTTTATCAGCTAACTTGGGGGAGTATTAGAGGAAAAGGATTCTAAAAGGGTTACAGGAATAAGGATAATACAGAGTTAAATGGGGTGGAATCTATCAAATTGTGCATTGTAACAATATGTTAGCATGAGTTCCTGAATCAAACAAATTGACTGATTGATTGATTGAAATCTGTATCTAATACTAGCCTATGGTCATAAAGTTGAAGGGCTATACCATACCTATAATACTGAAGAATGAGTCTGAAGGATTAGATAAATGATGGATTGAAATGCTTCTATTGTATGCAACATGATCAGCCACTGTAACCATACTACTTTGAGTATGTAGGGGATATATAATTTCAAAGAAATAAGTACCTAAATATAGAAAATTATAAGAACTATGATCAAAATTAAGCAAAATAAAAGACTATTTATACCTATTGATACTATTTATACCTGTGTTCTTATGTTCCATGTCTTGCGCATTTCCTCACATCTCCGCAGCTATGCACTTTCTTTATCTCTAATTATTTGGCTATTTCAACCTCTCTCTCCCCCCAGTTTTCTCTGCCTCATATGATGAGTTCTGGAGCTGGCTAATGTTACAATTTATATTTTAGTGGCAGGATGACTTAATTGATACCATCCCACAGTAATATTATAATTTATTAGAAGTTTGTCTTTGCTCTAGTGAACACAAATTACTCATTTTGAGCAAAGAAAAAAAAATCTAAATGGCAACAGTCATGACCATGCCTTTTTTTTTTTTTTTTTTTTTGCCTTGTTGTACATTCATTCTCTATTCTTTGTGACCTAATAGAAGGACCTCTACAGACTGCATTACTCAGGCTTCCATATGGGTTTGCTTCCAATTAGGCGAGCGAATCTGGAGCTACAGGGAGATGAGAGGAAAGGAGAAGGAATCGCTCTTATTCACCCTTCTTGCTGTGGGCAGCCTTTTAATATTGTGCCTATATCTACTGACCACTACAGCACCCCTTGGCCAGCCATTCCTCCATGGATCTTACTCTCACTGGGTTTCAGTAGCGTAATTTCCTCCTGTTATCTTTTCCAGTGTGAGGCCAGGAAAGGCAATTAGTCTCCGAATGTCTCAATGCCTTTGTTATCTCCCTTAACCCAGACCTTACTTCCGTAAATATTTCATAAAGACTCTTGAAAAATATGAGTAGAACTGTGTTTCCTGATGGGACTCTGACTGATAATGTACCTACCATTTTCAATAAGGTGTTTTTGGAATCATATAGAAGGATGAGAGGCTGACAAGAATACAGAGATTGCCATGTTCTACCCTTTGTAACCTTAACCCTGACCGTGCAAGCTTTCTCATACTTTGAGCTCTTCAAAAGAATCTATATAAATCCAAGGCTTCTCCTTATAATTCTTGTTTTCTTTGAACCTGCTGAAGTTTAAATCCCTGCAGCAGTGCCAAGCAGGGGGGCTCCAAACAGACCTCTGCTGTTTTAATAAAAGGAAAAGAAAAAGGGGAGATAAAATAATGAAGTAAAGGGCCATGAGAAGTGACACAATTGTGAGATTCTAGTATATTTGCTGTGTAAAAAACAGTAATATAGAAAAAAGTAGTCACTAAAAGCTTAGATTTTGTCATAAAAATGTGACCTTTTTAGATGTTATTATATTTAAGGTGTTATTTGCTTGCAGTATTTAAAGAAATGTTAGATTTATAGGTATATTTTCATTTGTTTTTAAGAATTTACATCTCAAATATAATAATGAGAACAACACTGTGATTTAAATTTACACAATGCCAAATATAAAATAAAAATGTTCTAATCTCTGTAGGTACTGAAATCACAAGAACTGTAGGAGAACTGTATCATTATATGAAGTCATAGAAATCCTGGTCTTATTATTTTTAAAACTTTGATCTATCCAGACAAATAGGTTAATAAAATAAGAGACTCAGGGTGGATTTCTCTTCCAGTGAAAAGCCTAAAAACAGAATACAGTTGGACAATTCTGAACCATTATAAGATTAAAGAGCTGTCTGCAGCTTAAAGACAAGTTTTATCCACAAAAAGATCTACCAGGGTGGCAATGGATGCCTGGCTTGCCATGTTAGTGATATTTCTTGAAAGAAAGGATTATGATTAGAATGCCTTGGTTAAATCCTATTGGGAAAGTGAATATTCTGATAGTTTTGCTCACAAAAGCAAAACTAATGATCTCTCATTGAAATTAACCAATATAGAGGATAAAAATAGAGGGACTCATGGATTCTGACTGCAAATGGATACTAGCTTTACGTTTGTGATGGACCATGTATTTGATACAGTAAAGATACAATGCTGGAATAAGTCTGTCTAAACCTACACTGAATATTTTAAATTAATTATGCAATATCATATCCTACCATAAAATTTTAATTTGAACTTCTAGTTTTTTGTATTTTTCTGTGTAATCAGACTCATGACTTTAATAAACACATTTAACATATTTCTATATTGTTCTTCAGAATTACCACAGAGAAGTCCTGTGTGATATAAGCTTACTGGTAGATCGCTGGTCAATCAATATTGTGATATAAGGTAAAAGATATTTGCAATAAAACATTTTGTTATATACCTGCTGAGTTTGAATTTTATTTTTTATAAGTATATGTCTGACTCATGCTATGTTTTTAAATGTTATCAATCTATGTCCTACTTTACAGATAAGTATACATAATTATATATAATATATATATATATATATATATCCTACATATCCTACACATACACACATATGTGTGTGTGTGTGCATATGTATATACACATATGTAAGCATGCATATAGGCTGTTTAACACAGTGGTTGAAATCTATTATTCAAAACCAGCGTTGAATCCCAAGAATTCTGAGTTTCTCAGAGAAAGGGAAAGAACAAGAAACCTCCTAAATTCTCAAAAGACTACACACCAAATGTTCCCACTAATCACCTCACAGGATCTTCCAATTCTCTAGATGCTTTCATAGCTCTACTCTTCCTGACATCCTCTACCCCAGCACCTGTTCCTCAAGTATCTGCTGTGCTGGAATGCTAGTGCCTGATGACAACAGAAACAGAAAGAATACCGCTCCCTTATTCTGACAGAAAGATATGTAGATTATTCACCTGAGGCAGGCAGATAACTTGAAATATTAAAGGAGGGTTGCTTTTTTCTTCTGTACAATACTCCAAACATGAAAGCTGGGAAAATTTCATGAGATCCTAAATCAGTTATTTAGAGGACACAGCATCAAGTGTAAAAGTAAATGGGCTGAGACATGCTTTCACAGCACAAAATGTATTTTTATTCCCTATACCTGGAATGAGATGAAGCTTGGTGACAATAAGTAGATAGAGGTAAAGAGGTTCTGTTTGTTTGTTTTAAGAAAACAGACGAAATAAATACAGTGTTTGGTTCCCATTCACTGGGTCCCAACCATTTGCTGCCACATGGATGAGGGTCAAGGTTTCTCTCAGGGGTCTAATGCCAACTCATCCCTATACAATTGGAGAAGAAAGCTTGAGTTAGTGGCGTAATAACACAAAGAGCTAAGACATGTTTCACCTGTGAAAAGCTGGTTCCCACACCAATAAGTGTATTTAAAGTGGTCCATAAGGACAAAGGAGAGAAAGGCATAGAGGGGTTTCATATGCTTATCAAGTTTCAGCCATCCTGGGCATCTCTGGTTTCCATAATGACACCATGCTACTTCCAGTTTTGGTCTTTGCAATGGCTGTTCCTTGTGCTCGAATGCTTCTCCTGAATTTTAGATGAATAGATATTTATTAGTACTCAGATTTCAGCTTAAGAAACTATCCTCTTGGCTAGGCATGGTGGCTCATGCCTGCAATCCCAGAACTTTGGGAGGCCAAGGAAGCTGGGTGACTTGAGGTCAGGAGTTCAAATCCAGCCTGGCCAACATGGTGAAACCCCATCTCTACTAAAGATACAAGAATCAGCCATGCTTTGTGGTGGGTACCTGTAATCCCAGCTTCTTGGGAGGCTGAGGAAGGAGGATTGCTTGAACTTGGGAGGTGGAGGCGTCAGTGAGCCGAGATCACGCCACTGCACTCCAGCCTGGGTGACAGAGTGACTCCATTTAAAAAAAAAAATGACTTTTGTTTCCATTGCTTTTGGTGTTTTAGTCATGAAGTCTTTGCCCATGCCTATGTCCTGAATGGTACTGCCTAAGTTTTCTTCTAGGGTTTTTATGGTTTTATGTCTTATGTTAAGTCTTTAATCTATCTTCAGTTAATTTTTGTATAAGGTGTAAGGAAGGGGTCCAGTTTCAGTTTTCGGCATATAGCTAGCCAGTTTTCCCAACATCACTTATTAAATAGGGAATCCTTTCCCCATTGCTTGTTTTTGTCAGGTTTGTCAAAGATCAAATGGTTGTAAATGTATGGTATTATTTCAGAGGTCTTTGTGTTCTGTTCCATTGGTCTATATATCCATTTTGGTGCCCGTACCATGCTGTTTTGATTATTGTAGCCTTGTAGTATAGTTTGAAGTCAGGTAGTGTAATGACTCCAGCTTTGTTCTTTTTGCTTAGGATTGTGCTGGCTATATGGGCTCTTTTTAAATTCCCTATAAAATTTAAAGTAGTTTTTTCTAATTCTGTGAAGCAAGTCAATGATAGCTTGATGGGGATAGCATTGAATCTATAAATTACTTTGGGCAGCATGGTCATTTCCATGACATTGATTCTTCCTACCCATGAACATGGAATGTTTTTCCATTTGTTTGTGTCCTCTCTTATTTGAGCAGTGGTTTGTAGTTCTCCTTGAAGTGGTCCTTCACAAAGGGGATCTAATTAAACTAAAGAGCTTCTGCAGCAAAAGAAACCATCATCAGAGTGAACAGCCAGCCTACAGAATGGGAGAAAATTTTTGAAAACTATCCATCTGACAAAGGGCTAGTATCCAGATTCTACAAAGAACTTAAATTTACAAGAAATAAAACAACCCCATCAAAAAGTGGGCAAAAAATATGAACAGACACTTCTCAAAAGAAGACATTTGTGTGGCCAACAAACGTACGAAAAAAAACCTCTTCATCACTGGTCATTAGAAAAATGCACATTGAAACCACAATGAGATACCATCTCATGCCAGTTAGAATGGTGATCATTACAAAGTCAGGAAACAACAGATGCTGGAGAAGATGTGGAGAAATAGAAACACTTTTACACTGTTCGGAGTGTGAATTTGTTCGACCACTGTGGAAGACAGTGTGGCAATTCCTCACGGATCTAGAACCAGAAATACCATTTGACCCAGCAATCCCATTACTGGGTATATACCCACAGGACTAGAAATCATTCTACTATAAAGACACATGCATAGGTATGTTTATTGAAGCACTGTTCACTCACAATAGCAAAAACTTGAAACCAACTCAAATGCCCATCAATGATATGGTGGACAAAGAAAATGTGGCACATAAACACCATGGAATACTATGCAGTCATAAAAAAGGACGAGTTCATGTCCTTTACAGGGACATGGATGAAGCTGGAAACCATCATTCTCAGCAAACTAACACAGGAAAAGAAAACCAAACACTGCATGTTCTTACTCATAAGTGGGAGCTGAACAATGAGACCACATCGATTGAATGGGGACATCCCACACTGGAGCCTATTGAGGGGTGGGGGCCTAGGGGAGGGATAGCATTAGGATAAATACTTAATGCAGATGACAGGTTGATGGGTCAGCAAACCACCATGGCACATGTATACCTATGTAACAAACCTACATGTTCTGCATATGTATCCCAGAACTTAAAGTACAATAAAAAAAAAAGAAAAAAAGAAAAAGAATCCTCTTGCAACCCACTGTAAGTATATACCTTGTGTGTACAATATTGTTTCATTTTATTATTCAATATAACATTCAACTCTCTTAACTGAATCCTAAACAAGAGTAATACCCTCACTACGTGGTTCATGAGTCTATGCTCAGTTTTAAAGTGATACCTAATATAAAATATTCTCTATGAATGTTTTATGAATTCATAAATATAGCAGATATTTGCAGATATCTATGCATTTCATATTGAATGGATAGATGAATGTTCTGCTAAATATGAAGCAGCTATATCTTTGGGAAAAGATGTGGCGTTGTCAACAGAAAAGTTCTTAAAAGTGGACAAGACTGATGAAGCTTTTATATACCGGGTTAACTCTCAGATGGCCAGCAGCACTTTCTAAATCTGCGGGAAGTTAGTATTCTGTAAAGGCACAGTTTCACCCCTTCCTTGTTTCATGTATCGCTCATGATGAAAGGACTGGGGGCCCCGCCTGCCACACCTTTCCTTTCTTCTGTTGCTCCCACCGAAGCCGCATGCCCGGCCCCATCCCAGCACCATGAGCTTTGGCTTGGGAGCACTACGTGTGCTCCTCTTTCTCCTACCTCAAGGTGTTCGGGATGGCTCTCGCCTGTCCGTGCGTCTCCGGGTCAGCAGCGCGGGCAGCTTCCGCTCGCAGTCGGTGTCCCGCTGCAATGTGGCCTCTGGGATCAACTGCTCCTCGGCCACGTCGCTCAGCCTCTGCCTCGGCCTGGCCTAACCTCGGCCACCGGAGTCTGACAGGCTGGACCTAAGCCAGGCGGCAGCGCGCACCAACGAGTACAAGATCAACTGCACCAACGATGTGCAGCTGCAGGGCCTCAACGACCGCTTCACGGTGTTCATCAAAGTTGCATCAGCTGGAGACGCAGAACCGCGCGCTGGAGACCTAGCTGGCCGCGCTGAGGCAGCGCCACGCGAAGCCGTCGCGCATCGGCGAACTCTTCCGATTTGCGCGCGCAACTGGAAGAGGCGAGCTCGGCGCACGCGCAGGCCCTGCTGGAGCGTTACTGGCTGGCCCAGGAGGTGCAGCTGCTGCGGGTGCGTTGCGAGGAGACAGCTGAGGACGCGAAGGCGTGGCGCATCCCCTGAAGGCGCAGCAGCGCGACGTGGACGGCGCCACGTGGACGGCGCCACGCTGGCCCGCCTGAACCTGGAGTGGAAGGTGGAGTCGCTGCTGGAAAAGCTGGCCTTCGTGCGCCTAGTGTACCACGAGGAGGTAGCCAAGCTGCTGGCCACGCTTCAGGCATCATCACAGGCCTTGGCCGAGGTGGACGTGGCTGTGACTAAACCAGACCTGAGCTTGGCGCTGAGGGAGATTCGCGCCCAGTATGAGTCCCCGGCCACTAAGAACCTGCAGTCCTTGGAGTAATGGTACAAGTTCAAGTTTGCCAACCTGAACGAGCAAGTGGCGCGCAGCACCGAGGCCGTCCAGGCCAGCCACGAGGAGATCCACGAGTACCAGTGCCAGCTGCAGGCGCACACCATCGAGATCGAGGGCCTGTGCGGGGCCAAGGAGTCCTTGGAGAGGGAGAGCCTGGAGCTGGAGGAGCGGCAGGGCTGGCTACCAGGATAGCACTGGGCAGCTGAAGAATGATCTGAGGAACACCAAGTGAGATGGCACGCCACCTTCGGGAATACCAGGACTTGCTCAATGTCAAAATGACTCTTGACATTGAGATAGCAGCTTACAGGAAACTGCTGGAAGGTGAAGAGACACGTTTTAGCACCAGCGGGTTAAGCATTTCAGGGCTGAATCCACTTCCCAATCCAAGTTATCATCTGCTCGCACAGTTTTACAACCTCCAAAGTCTCATCCTCTGGGCTATCACTTAAGAAACAGGAGGAGAAGGAGGAGGCATCTAAGGTAGCATCTAAGCAAACCTCCCAGATAGGGGAAAGTTTTGAAGAAATAGTAGAGGAGACAGTAACATCTACTAAGAAAACCGAGAAATAAAATATAGAAGAAACCACCATTTCAAGCCAAAAAATATAATGCCACTGCTTTGAAAAAGTGAATGCTTAAAAGGAAATGATATGCATTTGACTTGTTAAACAGCTTATTCCTAAACCATAACACCTGCCACACTATAAAATGTCGTCAAGGCTTCAGTCTCATATTTAGTATTTAATATTTACATTCTCTAATAAGAAAACCACCCTTTAGATTAAAGTAAACTGCAGTCCTGGAGCAATCACAGATGAGTTATCTAAGAATACAGCTTTCTGACCTTCAGCTCAAGCTTCACAGTGATCGATGATTCAGGTGCAGAGGAAGTACAAACTAAGGTACTAAATCTGTGATCATCGTTATTTGCTGTGAACTGAAATTAAAACTGTTCACGTTACTCAGCCATTACCCAGCTAAATAATCTTACTCTAGATACCTAAAATATAAGATCACTGCCAAAGATAAACTAATGGTCCACATCCAATTCCACTCTGATAGAACTATTTCACTAATAATATGTGTTTGTTTAATGTACACCTTCTACCTCCCTCAATTCTGTATATCCTTTTTTTCCATGCAGGAAAAAAAATCGTCTGGTGTAGTAGTCTTCCCTTTTAAACACATTTTGGTTTTTCTCAAAAGAACTTACCCCCGTTAGCTCTCTTTGCTCAGTGGGTAAAATTAGATGTGTGTTGACCATGTCTATGATTCATGTAATGACTCATCCCTGACTGTTTCATATTATTTCAATCCTGTAGGTTAAAAAAATGGCAGTGCTGAATTTTAAGGGTTTCCCCCAACAAATAAAATAATGAAAAATATCCCTAGACTTTAGGTTTCTTGCTTACACAAATATATTTAATTAGGGGGAAAAAAACTGTTAAGGAGGTAGCTTTTCGCCTTTACTTTAGAAGCACAGCAAATAGTTATCCCAAACTGTGATTATGCTGACCTTAGATTTAGTAGCAGAGACTAGAAGTGATTTACTAGTATAAGCTAGAAGAAGTGAGTGTTTCTATGAGTGGAAAAAGCCAAGGTGTCCTTTATGTGTCAGTTCATTTGTGGTGATATAGAATTAGCTTTCTCGTGCCCTTACCCCTTAGAATTCACGTATTCCCCTTCCCACTAGTCTAAGTGCTAAAGAGCCCTTGCTTTTACTCTCCTACGCCTTTTATGAGTGCTAAGTGTTGGATATTTTTTTCTGTTGGGCAGAACACAATGCTACTGCCCCAAAGTAAAACCACTTCTGGTCAACCACCAGCAAATATAAAAAAAGTAATCTTTCTCTTTTCTAAAAGACTTCCCCAACATTTACCCCATGGCTCCACAGTTGGTGGGGTCCTGCCGGAGAAGGAGACATTCAGACCATAGAAGGGGTGTGCATGTGCCTACTTGCTTGCTAGAAGTAGATTCTGGCCAGTCAGCTCTTCATCTGCCCAACTGTGTAGCGTCTGTGTTGCCCAGTCTTTCACTTGTGCCAAGGCTGATGCAGGATTTGTTCTCTGTCCAGCAGTCACTTCTGCCAGAGCTGAAGAGTTGCCCCATCTCTGTTCCACGTCTCCTTTAAGAGCTCTGATGATAAGGACATGATGCTTTTACTAAATTTTCTTATCCTAGCACATGCTTCAATAGTTCAAGGAACTTGAAAGATACTTTTCTCTTCTTCCTTACCTTTACCCCATCCCTGTCTTTACTCCTCACACTTACTGTAAGACATTAGTAAAATAAGAAATTAAAAGTCACGTGAATCCCACAAAACACACACACACACACACACACACAAGAAAGGACTGGAGTTCTATATCAACATCAGGAACCAGCAGGAAGTAGAGAGAAAATATTGGATTCACTTGTGGTCTCCCCTTCTCTCATGAGTCATATGTAGTTATAATTTAAATGCATACTGACCCTTGTCTTGTGTACTGATACACAGGATTTGTGTACATTAGTGGTTTAAAATGGGACCTGGAGAAGTTTAAGGGCAAACTAAGAGAGGTGTTTGTCTGTGTGTGTGTGTGTGTGTGTGTGTGTGTGTGTGTGTGTGGTAAGAAAACAATGAAAACAACATGATGTCTTCCCTCAATAAATTATAAAGAATATGATACAGTGCTGTTAACTGTAAGTATATTGTTGTACAGTAAATCTCCAGAACTTAATGATTCTATGTTAGTGATATTTATATCACTGAATAACAATTCTCCATGTCTCTCTACTCACAGCATCTCAAAGAGATGTGTGCACTACCATGTTCATTTCAGTCATTATTCACATGAATCAAGATGTGGAAACAATTTAAATGTCAACCAACTGCTGAATGGATAAAGAAAATGCTGTATACACATACAGTGGAATATTTTCTGGCCTTTAAAAAAGGAAATCTTCCTGCTATAGACTGAATGTTTGCGTCATCCAAAATCCATATGCTTAAACCCTAATCCCCAATGTGATGGTATTTGAAGATGGAGCTTTTGAACGGTGATTAGATGAAGACGGTTCCCTTCTAAGAGACAAGAGAGAGAGCTTGCTTCCTTCACCTCTCTGCCATGTAGAGATACATCAAGATGGTAGACTAGAAAGAGGACCCTCACTAGAAACAAAACCATCCAATACCTTGATCTTGAACCTCATAGCCTTTAGAACTCTGAGAAATAAATGCTGTAGTTTAAGCCATCCAGTTTATGGTATCTTATTATAGTAGCCTGAACTAACTGAAATACCTGTCAGTTGTACAACATACATAAACCTGAAGTACATTATGCTAAGTGAAACAAACTAGTCACAGGAGAACAAATATTGCGTGAATCCACTTACATGAGGTATCTAAAAGAGCTGAGAGTTTATGATTTCTACTGTGACTGCTTTATCCAAAGTAAATAATATTGATCATTTTGAAAATGCCTGGATTGGTTTAATTTACAAAGAAACAGTAAGCTAAATTACAATTATTGATAGATCATATACATTTCACTCAAATCGGGCCGTAATATTATTGGCACTTCTAATTTGAGAAACAAAACAAGTTTACAATTTTTTTCTTTGTTTACTACAGATCTTAACTATTTGAGGAAGAAAAAGCAGCTTTATTCTTTGCAACAGATGCTTTGTTTTAATTCTAAGGCTGGGAGTCTATCTTTAGACTCTGACATACTAGTGCAGGAAACAATTATCTGAAAATTGTTAAGATTACGGGAAAAGAAAGTGGGGATAGTTTAGCTTGAGTCAAATGTTCTAACAGGATTAAATGACTGAGTACACTGATACTTCTGTATTTAGTAAAATACTTTTATTTACCTGACTTACTATAGCTCCTCTTCAGTGTCTAAATAATCCTTAATTTCTGATCTTGTCTTCTGCATACCTTCCTCGGCTTCGCAGAAGTCTTGCGTAGGTCCTACTGCTGATCCCACTGCAGGTCCTAGTCATTTTCTTCATCCTGATGGCACCTCATTCTGGATTTCTAAAGGTTGTAAGTACGAAATGGGAAAGTAGATACTGGCATGGCTACTGACAAGTGTGGTTTGAATTATACCCAGTTAACAAATTTTGAAACCACACTGTATGTCATTCAAATATTTTGAAAAGGGTGTAATAAGTTGAAAGGATAGGTGTGTTTCACCTGAATAAAATTTAAAACATCCAGTAAAACTTTCAAAATAGCCAATTCCAACCTAAAGAGTATTTCCTCTATTTATAAAAATATGGCATAGGTAGCTCCATAGCTCAAGATAGGTAGGTGGGTGGATAGATAGACAGATAATAAATGGATTAGACAGATAAATAGATTAAAAAGATAGAGTCTCTGCAAACAAAATCTCTGTAGTCTAATATTTGATGGAAACATTCTACACTCCTTCTCTGCAAAGAATGAACTCAATCTCAGCAGTCTAGCAAAGAGCCTATTCATTTAGCTTTCTGAATACAACAATCAAGAAAGGAGGAAATTTCTTTCTATAAACAAATTTGCAGAACAATTATTAAAGTAGATCTCCATAAAACAATAGCTACAAGGCATGATTGCAAGGCAGTGTTAGAGTAACTTTTATTCTCTACAGGCACGTTATTATTATTTATAAGTAAATGGTTTTCAGTACTGTTATTTCTGTTACTTCTTGCTTATTTTGCTTATCAAATACAAGGCTAAATAAAAAATGTAACTCATATTTAAAAATATTTTAGCTATAAAATAATGATTTACTTCCATTTATATTGCTCTTTGCCTTGTTTATGTATCTTAATAATAGTGGTTTTTTTTTAGAGGCATGTATTTCCAGAAGATTTTGGATATTTTTCGGTCACACCCCCCAATATTGAATAACACCTAACTTAAAAGTTTTTTTATTGAAACTTACTATACATGATAATGTCTCCAACTTTTGAATCAGTGGTAGCAATAATAATTTTAGTGACAAAACAGTGAATCCTTCCTTTTGGTTTGGATTTTAGCACACAACTAGGTCTAAGTAAACTTGGACATTTTAGATTAAAAAAAACTTACATACAATCTTGATTAAAAAAGAGCATTCTCTATCAGGAAACATGCACTGTATCCTTCAGTATAACACAGATTATTTAAAAATTCTGTATGCAAAATTATGTTCAGAAGTTAATCATCCTGCCATCACATATGAAGCTGAAGCTTTGGATTCTCCAATCATAAAATTTCCACCTTAGAATTAATTTTATATTTTACACTGGTGATTTTATAAGACAAATGGAATTTGCAATAATTTTTGAAAATAAAATTTGCATACAAAGATCATTTAATCTAGGAATTACTGAAGATATATTGAAATAACATAAATCATTTTGTTAAAACAAAGAACATCCAAAATGGTACATTTGGAGAAAATTTTAAAGTAAAAGTTCAAACCATAAGCTAAATGATATAGAGACTGGAACAAAAATTTTAATTATCATTCATATAAAAATGATACTGGAATATGCATTGTGTCAATCTTAAAAAGTTTATCTCATTTTAATTTTGTTTTTGTCAATATTTAGATATTGACACATTCTGGTTGTAAACTGAGATAAACCTGAAAAATGATGGTGATAGTGAGAAGAAAAGATTGATGTGAGTAAAGGAAAAGCTGGGAAAAATGCCAGATATAGTATTTGAAACTGTAGGTGTGGACACATTTGCCAAGGTAGAGTGGAGTTAAGTAGGGAATCAGTCTAAAAAGCTGTCCTAGGGACACTGACTATGGTTAGAAAAGGGAGTAGAGCAAAGAAGCTCAAAGAGCTAAGAAGTCCTCATGAAGGCACAAGTAAACACATGTTTTTGGTCAAGGAGGTCAAAGGAGATAAATGTAAAATGCTGAGAAATAGAAATTTAATCATTTCATATATATAAGAACAGGAGACAATTTTAAATTTACTTTCATTGCTTTCTTAGGTTTAAAGATAAATGTGATATGCAATGGAAAATATTGTTAGCTATGGCAGCTTTACAGGGTGGTAGTTGTTACAAATGAATGTGTAGATGTGTGTTTGTGCATGAGTGTATGCATGTATACACATGTGTGTGCAGGATATATTCATATGTATTTTACCCAAGCATCTAGAACATAACTATTGAAGGATGGCACTTTTACAAGGATGATAATTCAAATTGTTTTTCTATTAACTTTTTCATGTATCTTAACTGTTCCAGCAGAACTTAGAGTACATACAAATTAGAATGATAAAGTTTATGTTTTCTGAACTTTCCTCTCTTCCTCTCTACTCAAATCTAGACAAGATTTGATATTGTAAAATATAAAAATAAAAATACTCTTATTCCAGGGAGCACATACCGTGAATAGTACCTTTAAAATTAATAACGAATTGAGAGTTCACACCCAGAATGGACTAGCTTCACTTAAAAATAATTTGGAAAACATCTAACATTTAATTTTCTAGGGTGTTAGGTATCATATGCAACCCCAGAATCAGAATCACAGTGTTTCTCTCCTGGGCTCATTGACATATATTTGTACAAATTCAGTATATCTACCAGTATATCCATAGACAATATCCAGTATATCAATGCCCAATATATCAATAGACAATTATCAATAAAGATACTTATTCAATAGATAATAGACAATATTGGATATATTGGATATTGTCTATTAACTATTGTCTATTAATATATTGGATATTGTCCAAAAGCATTTTTAAGAAAAGTATCATATGATTTAAACCAACAAAGGACAATAGACAATAGATAATATCCAATATCTCAATAGACAATTGTCAATAGGCAATATCAAATATATTAATGTCCAATATATCAATAGACAGTCATAAGTGATACTAACACTTATCACATCTATAATTATCCTCATACCTATTGCATTTTATTTCATATGGAATTTAAAATCTATTCATGTCCTCATATATGTGAAATGATTATTTTATATGATTGATATGAACTTATTAACATTATGTCCTTGTCTGTCTTAATCAAGATTATATTTTAAATTTATAAACCCAAAAAGCAATTTACCAAAATTACTTTAACTGAAAATATAAACTGCATTTGGCAAAATAATTTTAATTTTATTTAACATATATTTGGTAGCATGATAGTGAAAAGGGTGTTTTCTATTTTAGCACATAATAGAAAATTCATTTTTTCAACAATTATATATTGATTAGGTAATAAGTCACAAAGGACAATAGACAATAGATAATATCCAATATCTCAGTAGACAATTGTCATTAGGCAATATCCAATATATCAATGTCCAGTATCTCAATAGACAGTCATAGCTAATGAAGGTAAAAAGCCAATGTATAAAACTGTATTTGATGATAATCTTCATGTTCCCAATAACAAAAATTCATTTTACTGTCTAGTTGTTCAACCATTTCACAAATTTTATTAAGAATAATAGAAAAACAAAATTTTGCAATCAATAACTCACAAATAATTTAATCCTTATATACATTGATAAAACAATGGCAAGAAAACGAGAATCTAAATCCGACATTCCAACTTGGTTTCACATAAATAATCACCAACATCAAGTATACAGAAGAAACAAAAGGAATAAGAGCAGAAGGTACAACAGAGGATTAGATTATTGAATATGAGTATAAACATTTTGTTTGTGGTAGCAATATTGATAACATTAATTCAAGATTGTTAGATAACAGTAGCAAGACTATTATTTGAAAATAAAGAGTATCAGCAATAGAGCCTAGAAAATTTCATCCACCTCTGCAACCAGGAATTGGTAAAATTTTTCTTGTATCATTACTTCATTGATTCTACTAGGTTTCCCTTATATAAACACTGAAAATGTATAGACCTTGTTAGCCAGCGAAAGGTCTGTTTGCAAGCACAAACACCAAAGAACTATTCCCTTTTATTCTCCCCTCTCTAGCACCAACTTCTTCTCAAAAGAAAACAAAACAATTCAGTATCTGTGATACCTCTTGATTTCCCAACCTTTTCTGACTCTAAGAAATAGTTGACAATCAAAATTTAGATGCTATATACAAACTCTTACTGTATACTTTTATTTTGTAATACTTTTAGTTCTCACATATACAAAGCTGCTCCTAGTGAAAATTTTGTAATAAGAGCACCTACCCGAAACCCCTGTGTTTGGAAACGATATGAATTGAAGATAAAAAATATTTACCACAGGTGCTAATTCTGTGTGTGTGTGTTTTTTGTTTGTTTTGTTTTTCTTTCCTCTCTCTTCCTCCCTCCTCCCTCTATTCCCCCTCCTCCCTCCCTCCTCCATCCCTTCCCTCTCTACCCTCCCTCCCTCCCTTCCCTCCCTCTTTTATACTTTCCCTCCAAAAAAAAAAAAGCAGTAAATTTTTTTTTTTTTTCATCACGTTACTGCAAACAGACATACTCATTTTTGGTTTTTTTCCTTCCTTCCTTCCGTCCTTCCTTCCTTCCTTCCTTCCTTCCTT